>JAYRBW010131356.1:0-38246 GCA_036023295.1 Invenusta paracnida
TGATTTTCTCCTAACATAACGAAAAATAAATCACTGGGTATTAAACAATAATCCACTGTTAGTGGGTGAATAAATGAGTGCTAATAGGAAGTGTGCTTGGTAGTATTTATAGCATATAGTAAAATGAGTAAACCATAAATTCTTTGGGGTATCATATATAAGTATATTGAAATTATGGTAAGTACCATAATATCTGTAATTTAGTTCTTAATCCAATAATATTATTTATTTGAATTTTAACATTTTCATTAAAAGTGTAACAAAAAAGCTATGCAATAAAAATAAAATCTCCACTAGTGATTTATTAAAATGTATGTTCATTTTTATTTATTGAATATAACTTGATACTTTATTTTTTATTGAGGAATACTTATCTAACAATGAAATTAATTATATATATATATATTTACATAAAGATGAGTACTTATATGTCTGAGCATATCGAAATATGCATCAGTTTTGTATATCAATGTATCAAATATATCAAATTTCTTTACTTTTGGATTCTATAAATTGTTGGACAGGAAGAAGGACTTATGTCCAACTCAACGCGACTCTGTACAGTCGAGAGTGTCACAAATCTGGAGCTGTTAAGTGTTTGTCGCGAGGAATACCTCGACATATTCATGACCAATAACCTTTCAGATCCTGAGCGTTTCACCTTCATCAAGTAAGACGAAGACGAATCAGTTTATGCTAAAATAATGAAAAAAACAATTAGGTATATATTATACAAAACATCGAAGTCAATCGTTATGTAGCTTACAATTTATTCTTTATTAAATTTTCATTCATTCATTTCAGACGACTGCCATTTATGGAAGATTGGCCTGTAGAAAAGTTGAGTTCCGACCCAAAAGTTTGCTGTTTGACTTTCTTTCGAAAGGATTCTGTTATATTTTCTAAAAAAGAAACATTTGACTACATTTACATTATCAAATCAGTAAGGACATATGAATTGTAAAAGTATATATATGCATGTATAATTTTTTTACGAAATAATTTCTGTATTAGTTATATCTGATAAGCACATATTTAATCTTACTAATGTTGAAAATATTTGGAACTTGTATAAAATATTTTACATGACTGTGATGTAATAAAACTAACATGGAAAATGAATTCATAAGATTAAATAAATAAATTAATTATTTTATTTCATTTTAGGGCAAAGTTCAGCTCTTGAAAACAATAGGTGATATGCATGCTTCAGAAAAATTCTCAGGTTCAGTTTCGCCAAACGCTAAAAAATCTTCCAAAAGAGTTATTTGGTCAAGAGGTATGAAAGCAAACGTATTTTATATAGTAAGCATTATTGCTCCCTTGCGAAAAATGCAAAACTCATAAATATTTGTTTTTTTGTTTTTTGTCGCAATTTACATACATAAATATATATATAACTTATACTGATTGTTTCTTTTGATAAATTTCCAATTCATTTTCAGATGAGGTTGATTTTTCCTTTAAATCGCAAGATGACATTTTAAATATTAAGCAAAGAGGCCAGTTCACAAAATCAGTAAGTATAACATGTAAGATTTAGAACTAGCCGATATGTTAAAAATTATAAGAAAAACTGAATTAATCTATTTATTTTGTTTATAATTATATATACCACATTACATGAACAAAGTCACAAACTAAATTTAAATTGTTACTGCTCCAAAAGAAAATTCTCGTTCAACTATATAATACAGCGAAATATATGTGTTAAATCTACTCAGATCCAATTCAATAGAAAAACGAGATAAGCAAAGACTATAAATGCTGAACAATACTGTTTTTCAAATGTTACATTTAGTCAATATTTTTGTTACTTTTAGTCACCGTCTATTTGCATATTTGTATATATATTTAAAAGCTCTGTCGTCACTAATATAGAAATAAGAAAGATATCTACAAGATCTATTCAGTAAATTATTTAATTGTGAAAGTAGGTTATATCTTAATATTTTATAGTTAAAAAGGAAATTCGAATTTGTAAGACAAATCAGTTGTTATAAATGATATTTCGAAACTTTTCAATTGAATAATGTTTTTTTTCGTGAATACATGTTGTGGCCATCAGATGAATAAATTACTGTTTCCCACTGAAATTAGAATGCATATATATTTGTGTTTACTTCTAATTGAGTTTAACCAGGAATATTTTCAGGATGAATAGAAACATTAATGTTTATTGCGTACAGTAACAGTTTGAGTCGTTTCCAAACTATTTTTGTTTATTTATATAAATGATCTTTGAACTAGAGCATAGATATAGCAAAGTCTAATACCTATATTTATGAAATACATATGTATAGTCGAATGCACTCATACGATAGAAATAATTACAAAGAAAATTGTCAAACATTGTGTTGTATGAGTATTTCACTTTATTATCTTTTTCACGTTCGTGTCGTAATACAACTTCACAACTTCACATATACCTAAATACTTTATTTATGTTTACGTAATTTGTTTTACTTATATTTGAATAAAGAAATTTTAAAGTAATATGACAATCGTGCATGGTACTTTTTAGCTGCCTGCAGTAAAAGTTTCTTTGTCACTACATATTTTGATTAATTCTAAAATCAATGTAACCCTAATCGATTAACGTGGCTGACGAATAACATGACCTATAATGAAGTTTAAACAAATAATGCCACAATAATTGAATTTCTTAATGCATGTGTATGTATACAATTAAATCTTGATACATTGGTGTGTATATTAAATGCCATACATTTAAAATTTTCGTTTAATTCTTGTCCTATTCTGATCCTCTAATTTTAAAGTATTAAACTTTAACCATAGAGTAAGAATAATAATATTAAATAATAGTTTATTCTTTTAACCTTCTATAGATTTCGATTGTTTTGTCCTTGACTTAATTATATGAACTAAATCAAAACTGCGATTTATGCCTATCGATTATTTAATTGTTTATTACAAACTTTATTACATTGTTAACTAAGTTTCGTTTGATTTCCAGTTGCCTGTCGCGGTGACCTGTGACTCCGAGAACGAGGATTTAACTTCGTATACAACTTGTCAAGGCACAAAAGATAAGGATAACAAATTCTTCATTATTGAGATCGGTATACTCCAGGAAGGTGATGTTTTTGTGAGTCAAGTTGAACATGTTATTGTATACAAATAAGTTCTATTCGTTTTTCTTTTATAATTAATTCGTTAAAAGGTAACAACTAGATATGTTTACACTATAAAATTTATACATATGTCGATTAATTTAAAAAAATTATTTCGTCATTGACCTGTTAAAGATATATTAGATACAAAACGTTATATTATTTTAGATATTTATATAAAAAGGAAATGTATATAAAGTATGTGCATAAAGAATGTTATATATTTAAAACTACAATAATACAAATATATATAAAAACACTTTTATGTATATAGTGGTCATTAGTTTTGTCATTGAATGCTTTTTAAAGTTATATATTATATACTTGAAATGTGACTAAAATAGCAATATAGTTTTTGTAACAAATAAGTAGTAAAACCATTTTTCATGAATAATACAATCCTTATTCAATGTAGTTTTAATTTATTAGTCTATTTTATATTAGACACTATATTTTCTTGTATTAAAAAAAAACATTTTTATATTCAAGCTTAGAATAATCATAAAATATTTCATTTATGAAAACCCATATACACATATACACATGTATATCTATTGCTATATGTGATAGTATATACTTTGTAAATAAGTATTTATATACCTATATACTGAAAATTTTCATCGACTATAAGCAATACTTAATAATTTTGAAATATTATACCATAAAATATCTATAAAACTAACTTTAAGAATTCACCTTGTATAATAATATTTTCATTTTTTTTACAAGGGGCTTCAAGAACTTCTACTTCGTACAAACCACGATGATGCAAATCCTGGTAAATTTAGCATGGTATGTTTTTAATGTGACTATCTAACATTGATTAAAAATAATTAATAAGACCTGTCGCTCAAAATTATATAAGGGATTTAGGTGAACTTTGTTGATATAATGCATTCATTTTAAATATAGATTTCCGAGTTGTTGCCTGACACTTTGACTTGATTAAAATAAGTATACAATGACTAACTTGGAAAAATTGTGTGCTGCGTGACTTTTAAAATAGACAAAATGCACAAAAACATTTAAAAAGTATACAAATAAGGTGTCGACAAGCAAAAGTAGTATATAACTTGAGAAATATATACTTATTACGTAAATTAAATAAATATAAATAATGATAGTAATTAAAATGACTTAAATCGGGTAAATTGTGTGCTATAAATGGATATTAAAATGAAAAAAATTACATAAAAGTACAATTTTATACTGCTGATAATAAGGTGTGAGGCAGAAGTAGTAAGAAAAATATTTTTAAATATTAATTACACAACTTTTAATAACATTTATGAATTTTGTGAAAAAGGGTGGAATAACGAAAATAATATTGTAATTTCAACAAAATTAACTGTGACAACGTTTGCCATTTTTACTCTGTGCTATAATCTACTGTCCATATTTTAGAAATAAACACCTCTATTCAATATTTATTGATAATTTACATTAATATGTTAATTAGAAAATTTTAAATATTGTATTTAAAGGATGTGATTGAAATCGTTATAAATACATTTCTAGATTTAATGTAAATAGAAAGTAGATATTGGGCTGTATTGTTAAATTATATTAAAATAAATAAACTTAGTAGTAATACGTTGCCCCTATTAATGCTAGTTTATGATGCTCAGTTTTATTGCTCATTACTTTAAAATAATTATTTTCTCCTTAAAGAGGCCCATTTCTCCTGAGTTGTATTTATTATATAAACAATAGCAATCGTACAATGACAGTACTTTTAGCTTCACTTTGTTGCTTTGACAGTCTAAAAAATATATATACATATACATTATGTAGATTTGTAACTACACTTATACACTTTCACATTCAGGATAAAATATTCCTAATATGGTAGACATACGTTAATTAATCGGTCACAAAAATAGTGGCGCCTAATACGGCCCTAACTTTTAGATATTAATTATAAATGGATTACTAGTGTCTATCTGTCAATTAGTTGTGTTGTATATTATTTATTCAGATGTTCAGACAACTTTTTGTACTATTGGCATTAATAATTAATTAATTAGTTAATATTATATTATATTTTGTTATTATTATTATTATTATATTTTTGTACACAATATTTACTTTTCTATACTCAATTTCATATTTATGTTCAAACTGAAATATTCGAATCAGAATTTCATTTTATCGAATTATTTTAGTGGATAATATTTTTCAAGTACATTTAGCACACCTTATGTTGGAATGAGCATAACTAAAGCATTTCATATTTTATCCATTTTCCAGAGCAAGAAATGTCTGTATTGATAGTTAGCATTAAATATTAAAATATGATATCTTCAGAGTAATCAATTTTTTCTTTTGTAAATCCAGAAAAATATATTTTTTACTAAAAATCAAGCTTCTTTATCAAACGTTATATAAATGTAGCTTGTATTAAATATGATTGTACTAATTATAAATAATAATTTACTATATATCCGTTTTAAACGAAATAAATGATGGCATATTAATTTATTGACAACTTATTTATTTATTTATTTATTCTAATTAATTAATTTTATTGAATTAAATAAGAAGCCATTACATTTACAGAAATCATAGTATTGAGCAGCCCTTTAGTTAGAAATAAATAATTTAAATATTATAAACTAAGTTGGCAACATAAGAGAATTTAATTATTGTTCACAGAAATGTTATCTAATTTTCTTTTAATTTTTCACTTTGTATGAAATAGTTTTAGGCAATCTAAATATTAAACTGTGCAAAAGGAATTATACGTGTAAAACATATAAAATCCAGAAAATGGCTTTTCCAGCTTTTAAATTCTTTTTTACTTTTATAAATCAACTTTATATCCAAGCATTAAATATAATTATAGTACAATAATTAATACAATATGCGTATTTTCTTTTAATCCAATAACAACCGATTATTAATTATAATATTTATTTCCTTTCAACCTTATAATGTAGGTGAGTCGAGGAGCAGAGATCTTTTTACTTCAACGGAACTTTTTTCTGCAACACATGACCTACAAGACACGTCGGTATATTCAGGAGAATGTGCGAACTTTCCCCACTGACACCGAGCTGATTGAGACTCTCAATTGGCAGCGAGAGTGGGACAGGTACAAGAAGCACATCCTTCATCACATCTACAACGATCATCACAGTACTAACGGTTAAACGTATTGTACATACAATAATTGTATAAATACTTTCAGACAGAACTTAATTAATAAATTGTATATGTGTCTATCAATAGAATTGTAAGAAGTGAACCCTTAATATTATTGTGCAGTTATTATTAATTTCAATTTTAGATTTTGTAAAAAGCTAAATATATTTTTGTGAATATGTAAGAAATTCTTTCTTCTCTCATTACAGCATATATTTATTCAATGACTATAATATATTAGCCAAAATGTTATAAAAAAGCCAATAACCTTAATTGAAGGATACATTTTATAAAATTGTATGGAGTAAAATTAAATATCTAATAAGTATTTATTTAATATATAAATATGTACATTAATTTTTGTTTATTATTACAGTTTACTATTAAGATTTTGATAAAAATCACTATTTACATAAAAATATTAATGAATGTATATTATTAAATTATGGCAGAGACGTGCTATACCTACTATATGTGTATAATAGTTATTTGCACAAAAATACATTAATGTTGACATTGTTTTGACAACAGACATGGCACAGTAGTTTGCTGTATGGAAAATTAGTGAGTCCGAGTTGAGAGACAATTTTCTGGCGAGATGGGGAACAAAAGGTTCTGACCATAATGTGACGTCATTTTGGACATTCTGTGGTGATAATCAGCTACTGTTTGATCCACAAGTCCAGTCTGTGAACTGGGCAAATTGGAAGACGAGTGACCCACCACTGTTCCACCAGTAGGGGAAGAAAAGAAGGAAGTTTGAGGAGGTTGGGGATAATTCTGTGAGTGATGATGAGGATGCAGGCTAAAGTAGTTGACAGGATGTCCGCTACCAGAGTAGTATGGTGAAACTACACTCTGAGCCGCCATGAAGTTGCTGATTGGTCGAGAGTAGGGTGTTGGGCGTGATACAACATTTGCTGTTACCTTATTGATAGAAGCGGGATTGGCTGAGGTGGTGGGCGTAGAGAAGACCTCGGTTAACGTGCCTGTCGCGTTGATTGGTGGATAGTCAGAGGTGTAGTATGAGGCTGGTGTTGTAGAAACTACAGGTGTGCCTCGGCAACTGGGAAAGTAGAAATCGCCGGGAAAACATGGGGCCTTGTTAGGTATGACACTGAAGTTAGGAGAGAGGTCTTCTTCTGAAAAGATATTTATAAGTAATAGTAAGAGTACTAACAACTATAGTTATAGAGAAAGAAATATTTATAAAAAAATATGGATAATTTATGGTTGAGATTTTTGAATATATTCAAATTTTATTAAAAAGGAAAAATCACAGTAAGAAATATGTTATTCAAAGTTTTTGTGTTTTCGCAAACATCGCACTTAGTAAGTATTTATAAGGCAGATATTCTGGCATATTATATACGCTTGTATATACCTAATATTACAGGCGTGCAAAACTACAAACACGAAGAAAAACATTTTTATAATATTATCGCATTTTAATATTCATTCAAACTTAAAAGGTTTGTGCTTTTCTATAATTAATTACATTTCTTATTGTTTATTATGGCCAATATAATATAAACGTTTTTAAGTATTAAGTGTAGCCTAATATTTTAGTTTAGTTGCTCATAATTATGATAACATTCACAGCTACTGACATAGAGATAAACAGCCAATATTCATGTATGTAGCCTACCTTTCTGGTACTCCTGCTGTTTAGTTGGAGGTCTTCTTCGGCACGGAAAGTAAGGAAATGCAGGGTGTGTGTTCCTTGCTTGACTCATGTTCAGATTGTTTAGTACCTCCATCACGCTTAATTTTTATAAGAAAGTAAAAAATCATGTTCAAGTAATTTGGAATATAAATCAAATTATCGTGTATAATGTTTATTTATAAAGGTGAAACTTTTTATTTAACTTACCAATCATCAGGATCACAATCACGGAATCCTTTAGCAAAGGGATTGCTCGCTATCTTGAGTTGGGTTATCTAAAAGTAGAATTGTAGCATTTTTATATATACTTTGTTTACTTTGTACTTTGTTATTATTGATATATATATACAAAGTAATAACCGTTGAAATCATTAATATTTGTATTACAAAATTTCGTGTCAGGTTTATTCACAGAGTAAAATTTAGATTAAATATTACGATTAATTAATTTGAAATAGATAAATTTTGAAGTTAAAATCGTAAAGGTTAACTTCTTTAAACTAAATACTACTGATTATATTATATAATTGTTTGTTTTTCTCTTTTGACATTATTATTATCATATTTTATCATAGTTTATAACGAACATGTTGTGAATGTGTGGTGAATGTTAAATCATCAAGTTATTGTTACCAAAGTTAAATCAACACAACTATAAACTAAGATTCATTAAAATAATTGAATAGCTGCTATATTAAAAGTAGAGAAAATTGAGAAAAAATAATGTAAAAATAATTATTTATTCCATTTAAATTTTTAATTATTTTGATTCAATTTAAATACTGAATAATAGATCTATTGTTATTAGATTCCATTCCATGTTAATATAAAAATATATTTATGTATAATAATATGAATTAAGTATAAATAAATGAGGATTTTCATGTGTCATATTCCATTAGTGCTGTTTCATAAATACTCACATATATGTAAACATAAATTATTGTTTACCCGATGATTTTGATACGCAGTAACAGCATAGAACTTGGTTTCTGGAAAAGTGAAGGTCTTGAAGGAGCAAATATCACTTGATGGCTGGTCTGAATGATTCTTGTCAGATATGTAGACAACGTGAAATCGTGGCTGATACTTGTGCATGGAATTCAGGATGATCTGAGGAGGATTTTGAAAATGTGGAGATCGAAAAAGAACGCTTAATGATTATTTAATATTTCACAATGTTTTTCAGTAAATATAAAATTTAACAGACATCAATGCGCAATCTTTAATATATGTATGTATATATGCATTATAATGCTGCACTTGATGATTATGACAGATTATTAACGCAGGACTCACAAAAAAAGACTAATGTCTAATTATTTTATATAAACCTTTATTCCCAAACACTTACATTTAACGCTAAATATAGTAACGATCATTTAAAATTCTTCTATGATATGTTAATTTGATTAATATCAACGTTATACTGTAATCCCTAGATCAATTAAACATAGAGTTTAACTATTCTATGCTGTGACCATTAATTTATGTTAATCCATATTTTATATATGCAGGTATGACATCTTTAGTACACACAGTAAATATATGTGTTGAATTTTATTTCAATTTCATCTATCGATTTCAAGTAAACAAATAATACCAATTGACATTAATACAAAATATGTGTGCTCACATCTTGTACATATCTTGAGAGATATGTCATTTTTGTTCTCTAAAATTAATTTTTAAAGAAACCTTTAGTATGCTTTATATAGTTTGAAAACTGTTATTGAGTAATTTTTTTTAATTGTTGACCATTGAATGAACCTATTTGTATCAGTTTCAAAGATTTATTTTGAATGTACACACAACCATAACAATTTTCCTTCGATACTTATATATACGTATTTTGGTGAATATATTTACGCCAACCTGTCTATATGTACGTATATTAATAAGCTACATTTTTTTCGGCATATTATTTTATATAAAATGGTAGCATATATTAATATACACTTCTTGACCATTATACATGATGCACAAAATATAACATTAGCTCAATGTACACCTCGTTCGCTCTCTAATTATCACATGTCTATTCGGATGGATGTTGATAATCCTCGGACCGAATTCTGATCTAACTAGCCTGCATCCCGCCTCTTTCCTACCAGATTCAACACACCCCCCTCCCCTTGGTACATGCAGTATACAGCAATCGGAACTAATATCTGTAGGACCCCCACTGCTCATATTTTGATAAGGCGTGAGGCTAAACTGGGATGAGAAGACCAGAGTGAGCCCTGTACCTACACCCCAATCAACAGATTCCCGCAAGACTGGTACACTTGTTTTTAGATTCCTCGTACCCCAACTGGGCGATAATATCGTTGCTTCATCGCCTGGATTAATTAGATCAGTTGGTGTATATATATATACTAGATACCACCCCTGTTGACGCCTTCGACCCTCTTTTTCTACCTTTTCAGAAGAACTATAGAGTGATGTACATGTGTACCTTGATAATATTACACTACACAGTTGGGAATGTGGTGCAAAGATGAAGGAAAGGAGGGGAGTAGAGACTTGTGTATTCACTGAATTGTATATATAGGTCCTGATCCTGGGTTAGGAGATATCTAATTAATGTAATTATGAATTAAACTGATGGTTCACACGGTTATGTAATGTAGGCAGTTTAATCTTATAATAAATATATCATTACATTTTTTCTTAAATTTTGTAAGTGTTCATTAAATTGCATAAAACTTATACGATGGAGGCAAAAAGCATCTCCAGATGATTAAAAACGATTTAGCAGGATAAACATTAATAGTTACGTATAGTGAATAGTTTTTATTTATAATATAATTTACTTGCATTCTTTTAAAATATCACAAAAAACTTACTTAAACGTTATATTGTCTTGGATATATTTAAAATGGGGATACATTAGTAATGAAAAAAATTATCTGTTTATAATTTTACTTATATATTATAAACATATATATCTAGCAATAATACAAAGAGTACATATTTAAAATCATTAAATCAATACCTTAACAGTCGTAAATTAGTATATTATGTATATCTTTAAATAGTTATAGAATTATTGATTACTAATAAAAATAATTTCATGAGACTGTTTTTATGTTTATAGTTAGTTTAATGTATATATTGAGTATTTATTTAAAAGTATATTGAGCTTTAAATAGGTTTAAATCGAAAAGAAAGTTGTGATGAAGATATCATCTATGATATTTTTTTATTAAAAAAAAGCGTAACAAATTCTTCAAATCTTAACGGAGTCAGCGGAGAAATAAAGTAGTTTCAACATAATGCTATAAGAATTATTTCTTTTATAGTATTCGTAATTTGTAATTCTTACTGACTTACATACTTTATTTATTCTAAATTTTCGTATGTTTATCATTGAAAAATCAGCTGCTCTACAGTGAATCAACAAATCAGGGAATCATCAGTGAATCAGTGAATCAACAAGATCTTAGCTCGAAACTTACATGCCCATTATCGTCGAAAACATTGTTAGTCAATTTGAGTTTATCGAAAGCAATTATCTGTTTCATCCAGCGTGCTCCATTCATTGTTGCATCCTGATTCACGTGAATACGACCCGGAAGATAAGGATCTCCTTTACCTAGAAGAACAGAAAAGGTGTTTAGAATACGACTATTAAACAATGTTACTTTTGCGTACAAAGAATCGGGTGCATAATATTTGCATATATACTCATATTGTATATACATTAATATGATGTAATAAAAGCTTCATAATATAAGTAATGGATGATTTTGAAATATGGAATTATGGCAGATTTTTTTTCTACAAATTGGAGATAAAACGAAAATACATTGTTTCAACAAGCAAATAAAAAGTTCAATAATTTCTAAATTACCAATTTGCTTGAAATCATAGAGATATTATGGAACGTCAAGTAGAAAAATTGTGAGTGGCTTATAGGGATATAATTAATTACAATGGGGAGCATTTGTGAATATTTCACAATTCCTATGGATTATTTTTTAAACGAATATCTAATAACCTCGCTTTAAAGGGATTGTATACAAAATTGGTTACTAAATGATTTATTAAATATAAATGTTACTTTTATTTTGAAAGTGAAATTATATAGTAAAAGCTTATTATTTGCAATTACTAATAAATAAATAATTTATTTATTTATATTCAATATTAATCAAAAGTTGATAAATTTTAATCATTATTTCATCCAAACAATTTATTCTATATATATATATTATTTAATGTATATATATAAATGATGAACTCATTCAAGAGTTTCATAAAGTAGCATTCTAGAGTTATACAGCGCAATATTTTTAGTGTATAACTTATTTAATAAGAATATTTATTAATTTTATAAAGGTAGTTTATAGGCACATAAATGTAAATCCTATATGTATTTACTATTTTAATAAATATTTTAAAATCTTTAAAAGTATATTTTCAAATTTCACCGATACAAATGTTAAGCCTTTTATCATTGCATATTAAATATTTTTAATATGTGGATTATTACTAAGAATGAATAAAACTCTCGTAATTTAATTAATAATTTTATGAATTGTAAATTTGTATATTGTATACTTTAAACAATTTAATACGTTTATTAAAAGATATTTATTTTACTAGGTTAAAAAAATATGTGACCTTTTCTAAAGCAAACCATGTGGATATATTGACATGATTTAAATAAGCTTGTTTTATTTTCTTCTAATTTTAGTATATGTTATAGTGTCAGTACTAAACTCCGATAAATGTATCCTTATCCAGCAGTTTCTTTAATTATCTTTGCAAAGATTTTATTACCTTTGATAAGTTCGGCGAAACTGAATTATATAATATGGGGGGGTAAGACTAAATAAATTTTAAGTCTGTACACCTAATAAAAGTGAAATTTGATCAAAATAAAATGTAAGGTACGTAAAAAAACGTATTGAGATCGAAGCTAAAAGCTATACATTCATTATTCAACTAAGAATTTGAAAGAATATAAAATTGATGTTTAGATAAATAATATGAGATACTTCGTATATTTTCATTTGAAAGGTCATGGATATATACCAGTTGTGCATGCTATACACATCGTACCTTCATAATATTCAATATGTGTGACTTCAGGCTTAAAATGATTTGCATTCATTTTTAATGAAAAGAAGTAATTGAAATATTTAATCATATTTTCTGTTTTACACACAAATATATAAAACAAAGGATCGACATAGTAATAGAAGTTAAATTATTTAATACTTAAAATATACCGAATTTTATTTCCAGATCTAAACATTTTTTGAAATAAAAAAAATTATGTTTCTTATATTATACTTCATGATAATATACTTCATCTATGTTAAAAAATACATTTTGGCACAAATATTAAATATAAAAGGAATTGGTAGAATATAGGATATATAATTAAATTCACTACTAAATAAAAATGTAAATAATGGATAAGTATGCTCACAGCATCCACTAAATAAGGAAAAAAGGCTTTTCCCTGTCAATTTATATGTGTTAAAATGTTAAAAATAATCTTCTGTCCATCGCAGTATACCTGCCTATTTTGTCTGACGTAGCATATAAAAATATCACACAAATAAATGCAAACACCTGCAAAAGCTAGCCGACTCAATCTAAATTAATTTTTTAATTATTAATTTAACCCTATTTTCTTAATAATCGGTTTTTCAGCCATAAATCATTTATGGCTCATGAAAATTCTTAATTGTAGTATAGAATTTAACATAATATTTATTAGCTATTGCATGACTATATAGATAATAATAAAACTATTAAGTTTAACACTGCAAAACTATTTCGAATATTCAACAATTGAAATAAATCTTGTTTTTGATGTAAAGTATAAGCTACCACATTATAAACGCCTATATAATATAACGTTCTATTATATTGAGTACAACATAAACAAGAAAAGACACAAATTGTCCATTATTTTTTTTAACGAACCTGCATTTGTCCAGGAGGAGGTGTGGAATGAGTATCGGTATCTCTTGTCATCACAGGGGATGAAGTCCATTACCATCATGTACTGGGCAGTGGGGTCAAGGTTGCTCAGTCGAACTTGGACTGTTGGGAACATCCGTCTGGAGTGCATTTTGATGTGATACTATATTAACGTTAATTACTATAATACATTATATTAATCGAAGTACTTAATTAATCTCTATTTAAATAATTTTATAATTCTATATTAAATTCGACCATAGTATGCCATATACCAATGTAAAATATTAAGTACCGCATAAAACTTATTATCCCATTTATACTGTATGCATATACAAATGTATATGATTTAAATATAATCTTAAGTGTGTATATATTTTCGAATTTTATTTAATAAGAAATGAAAAATGTTTATTTTCTCGTTATAAATTTGGCAAATAATAATAATGAGACAATCACCGAATTGGTAAAATACTTTAAGCTATATAATATATATTCAGCTTCATAATGTACGTATAAATCATCAATTTATAGTTGTTGGCTTTCTGTTATAATCCTAGAATTTATTTCATAATTGTAAATTTTTAAGTTGTCTCAACCTTAAAGTTACAGTATATATTTATGTAATATATGTACAATTTTTTCTTTTAAACAGAGATAATTGAGATTCTTAATAATTAATAATTTGTTATGGATTCCTTAAGAGTTATTTATATATGTGCAAACATTATTATCCTGTATAAAGGAAAATATGTTAAGAACTTTTGTTTAATCTTTAATCTTTAATAAGAATTATAATTTTATCCAACATTACACTATGTACCAAAGTCTACACAGAGCTCATTTAAAATCTAGAATTATTAATATTCGTTTGATCAAATATTGAAAAATTATTATTTATTTCAAGAATATTTGTATGTGTATACCTATACATCTCTTTAAATAATTGTTTTACATATAATTAAAAAGAGTGATATAAAACATATAATAATAAATAATAAATTATAAATTATAAATCTATATGATATGTTAATTAGAACTTAATAAGCCTGTTGAATATAGCAATTCAATATATGTTAATTAGAACTTAATAAGCCTGTTGAATATAGCAATTCAATGAACCTTCGTTTCACCGTTTAATGTCATAGTCAGATTCATTCAACTAGTCTATATTATAGCCTTGCCCCACGCGTGCCTATTCTAGATAAATTACAAAATAGCATTGGTAAAGGCTTTGTTAAAAAGCCATACAAATTTGACTAATATATGAATATATAATAATACAAAAATATACCTTCCCGCTTTAGTGACAATCATTTCTGTGCCAAGTTGGTCGAACTCTTTCCATAGCGCCTTGTTCTCTAGTATGGCTTCAACATTGAGAACTTTGGGATGCAGAAGTTGGCTCGACTTCGTCTCTGGCATACTCAAACACCGCTTCATGGAATCGAGGCTGGAGGTCGTCATGTTGACTGCTGTTGATGAAGACGACTTTCGATTCCCTACTGTTGACTTCTCTGATGGTGAAACGACTCGATAGCTCATCCTAAACTAAGTATATTATTTATTTTAATATATTTAGATTAAATTATTCTGGTTTCTAACCAGTTCACAGAGTCAATGGAACTCTAATATATATGTAAACCTTAATTTATTGTATTCATATATAAACATTAATCTGCTAATACCATAGAAACACTGTTTTGACCAATTCCTTTCTGCAATCTTACTGGCTAAAAATTCAGCAAATTGTAAAAATACCTCTCCGTGCCCTTTCCCAAACCCTCTCTCCCATATCCTTCCTCCGACCACCTACCCTAATCTTCCCGTAGTACGTAGGTGTCAGAAACTATGGAAGCCTCGGCGACAATCTACAAATGAGAAAGGATCATACATGTCCAAGGTGTGATAAAAGAATAACATTAGTTCTGTAAAGTTGGAAGGAATTTGGCGCCTCGGGAAGTCTGACATGATTGCATGATTATCGAAGTTATGTACATATTTTAAGAATGTTTTTCTTTATTTAATTTATAGTGTAGCCTGTACATTCAGCATTACTTCATTTTGGGGTCTCCGTCGACATAATTAGTTTCCAATAGATGGCGAGTTTTCTTACGACTCAACTATAATATAGTGTACATGTATATAGGTATATAATGTGGGTCTTCTAATCTGAACTATATGATTGGAAATAGATTACGTTCCTGGAATGCGCGTGTCTCCTGAGTTCAAGTTTATAAGGGCCCAAATTCCTTATCATAACTTACAAATAACTGACACTATATTTCTTGTGATAACACAGGGGGTACAATTTTAAGTGTGAAAAGAAATCGTTTACTTGTAGTTTAATGTCAATATGTATACAGGAACAGCAAAATACAAATAAGTGTATTATAATATAGACATATATATAT
Organism: Invenusta paracnida; assembly: GCA_036023295.1. NCBI lineage: Eukaryota > Metazoa > Platyhelminthes > Proseriata > Coelogynoporidae > Invenusta > Invenusta paracnida. The sequence goes on from JAYRBW010131356.1 coordinate 16,302, forward strand.
ATATATTCTGAAAATTATATTAGACAATTTTGATTTTGTTGTGTCAAATAATAACGTGGGTGATCCTCACGGCCCTTTAGAATTAAGGTGTGATTCTTATCAGGAGAAGTGAGAAGAGTGATATACATGAGGCTATGAGGTGATTATCGTTTGTGAAGTTTGCTTAGACACGATAAACTACTTGAAAGTTGCTGCCAAAGTCTTGGTATAAATTTTCTTAGGAGCACTTTGTAGATGTCAATAGTGACTTTTTAAGTTATAGGACTACATGACAACCTGTCATTTTTTAGATGAAATTTGCATTGAACATACAATACAAGAAACATGTAAACTCATGAGCGTTATTCTTTAGAATATGGTAATATTAAACAAATGTTGTCGTTGAATTTTTGTTAGAAATTCGTTTCATTTAGCAATGTGCATATATACTATATCGTCGGTGAATCGGTGTAAAAAGTTCATTTTTTAGAAAAAGACATTAACTGTTTTATTTCTTACAATAAATGAAAATAATGTAAATTACAACAAAATTACAACAAAAAATCCAAAATAGCCAATCTTATTGACTGAAATGTAAACAAAATGTAAAATTACAACAAAATGCAAATAAAAAATCCAAAATAGCCAATCTTATTGAAAAATATTATGAATTTGACTGACAAAAAGATTTTATTTTTAAATGCATCGGTAGCTTATAGTTTAATAAAATGTGCACTTAGGGCTTATTACACTTTATTAGATGTCTCCACTATTAGTTTTTCACCTTTGTATTGCATAATAGTAAATGAAAAATCATTTGTAAAATAAGTATAGTTATTTATTATTATTTAATTAATAATAAAATGCAAATTTAATACCGTAAATGAAAGATAATAATTTGTAAAATAACGTAAAAGTGATAAAAATTATGAACAATTCTTTATAAATAAAAGTAATAAAATGATAAAATGCAAATTTGTAAAATAACGCAATGATAAAAGGGATAAAAAAGATGTAATACTGTAAAAAATAAACTTAATTTTTGTGAGTAACTAAAGAGTCATAAAGAGTCATAAAAGGGATAAAATAATATAAATTCAAATTTGTAAAATACTGCAAGAAATTAACTTAATTTTTGTGAGTAAGGGAGTCATAAAATACATGATAAAATCGGTCGGCATTATAGATTTCATGTGATGGATATCATTCCACTTGTTCTTTGGGATAGACAGGAGTGAGTGGTAAAGTTGAGGGATTGAATCCATAACTTCAGCAATCTTCAAATTTCTTCTTTGAGGGAGCTCGCTCCACATCTCTACTGAATGTCTTAATTTGAAAGAAACGGTGCCATCGGGGGAATACTGTAGAATAGTCCAATAGTCCAATACATCTTGGACTGTCGAATCATAAATACCTCTGCCGGATCTGCCGCTAGACTTAAAATTCGATTTTTGGTCCTCGAAGTCCTTGAAAAACTTATAGCCACAAATCATAGTGTATCTCATTTATAACATAACCACTATTCAATTAGTGATCAATTAGTGTATCTCATTTTTAACATTATCCACAGCATAATAGTCCAACTAATCTGGGATTTCTCAGCCATCATTTTATATTGTAACTTATTTAAATAGCACTCGTTTAAAATAACTAAGCGGGACAATTATGCTTACTCTTCTGTATTGATACACATAACGTAGGTTAGCAACTAATTTAAATAGCACTCGGTTAAATAACTCATCTGGGTAATTTTCCTCCCTCTGCACATGCGCCTATTACTTGCAGGTTTCAGATATTGCACATAGGGCTTATTACTTTTGTTTCTGTAACTATAAGAACAAATTAGATATTTAATAACTTGTTTACTTTTATGTTGAGAAACTTTATTTTGTACATTTCTGCGTTAAAAGTTGAAATTCGAAAATTTTGCACATATTTTGCACATATTACCGATTTACCGACGATATGTAAATTTTAAATGTATGCACGCGTATAGAAAGTTCTATTAATTAAATATTTTATATTTTATATGAATTCATAGCATTTTAAAAATGAATGAAACAATTATTTTTTAAATGTGTTTTTAAATCATAATGTAACAATTCTGCATATACACTTTTAAAGTAGGTAATATATAGTATAAACACGATTTTGAAATGTAAAATGTGACCTTAGTTCCTTAGTCAAAATAATGGTCAAGTAAAATATACTTTGAAGTTTATATGGATGTGACTTTCCTTATAAAAATACAAATATTTCATAGTGTAAAATCAGATTTATATTTACTTTAAAAATATATTTTTATCATTCGATCAAATGTGAATGGGGTGCTCTTTCCTTTGAAAATATGAAAGTTTTATGTTATAAAACTATAAATTTGTGTCTCACGGAGCAGTATTCTATGCGTAATACTAACCTGTATACAGTATTATGTCTTTAGTCATCATCAAATTTAGAAAGCGTTCAATTTCTTATTAAAAATTATCAAACAGAAATGACAAAATCTGATTATATATTTGTTGATACACAATTATAAAAAATGTAGACAATAGTGTAACGTTATTAAAGAGACTAGAAAGTATGCTCGTATATATAACCTTTATAGTCATGTAATGCATGTGCATATTTCCTACGTATAATACGAGTATATTAGAGCAAACACTAGCTTTTAATTAAAAGGTAAACTTTAACAACAAGTACTACATTAAGGTATTTAGTTCACTTCATCAACATTTAAAACCAGTGGCGGATCCAGAAGGGGGGGGGAGGGGATTACTAGGGTGACTAGTCACCCCCTTTCAAAATATGTCCCCCTCCATTATAGAAAATGATAATGTGTATATATATCCCTGTCAAAAAAGCTTACCTGTTTATTACAAAATATATTTGTTTACCAAATGTTTTTATTATGTTTTTAAAGAAATTATACATTAATTAATACTGTCAGCTTTAATGATTAAAAAGATTGTCAGTTTCAAGGGTTTTTCACTCCCGACTGAAGCATCTGATGCATTATTACATAAATTTGGCGTGTTCACATTTCCTATTTCCTACATACAAACTCTCATCTGCTTAGAAAATATCATTTTAGGGGGCTTCACCTATTTTTTGTTAAGGCTCAAGTTGAAATATGAGTAAAATTATGATTATTATCAGATCCTTTGAAATTGCATAAATTATTTTTAAAAAGTCTTGGACCTCAAAAGACCATTGTCACGCAGTTAGCGTGGTCACCCCCCTCTTAAAAATCTTAAATTCGCCACTAAAAGCAGTTATAGTATATTCAAAATATTCAAAATGTCTAATTTCTACTAATATATACTCGTAAGATTATACAGAAAGCGATACAGTGATATAGTGAATCAACGAATAGAATATATACATACATACGTAAAAGAAGCTAAAATGCAAAAAAGTGAACTTAGAAAATTCTACAAAAAGCGTAAGAACAAACCGACGGAGATTGTGTCTAACTATCCGAATGGATGTTAATGTCCCAATATTTTCAGGGAGTGAATTTCTCACTCGGAAAATAAACACAATAGGCAAAACAAGTTTTCAATATCAGTTTTAGGATAATAAATAATTGCTATATCGAGGAATTTTACTTTAAATTATCATTCAATATTATTGAACAAAAAACAAAAGTATATGTTATCAGCTTAAGGTAAAGAATAATTATAAAAAAAAGGATTTTTAAGATCAAATCGACTGCGTCTGAGTCACTAACTTCTATGCTAAATAAGAGATGTCAATCGTCAGAGCCTTTATGAGGCCCACGCCCGCATTTTTGCAGTGATTTATGATCAAATTGAGTAATACATTTTATTTTATATAAGCAATATAAGTTGTTATTGCTTGTAAGTTCTTATTCAGGTATTGCTTAACTTCATGTAAAAATTCACGAAGCTTAATGAAAACGTATATATACATATTACTTATTTTTTATAAATCAATTATTTTTTGCCATTTCTTTGAATGGAATACATTTAAAACATTTTGATTATAATTAACTATATACAAAGTTTTAAAACTCTACTTTAAAAAAGAATTTTAATGATTATAGGGTGCTTTCCTCCAGGATATGAAAACGCAAGAAGCCCAATATATGAATAGAATTAAATGGAGACTTAATGTCGTAGCTAAGCATTATTTGCAATTAAAATGGTTAAAATTGTTATTAAAATAGTTAATAATTTAAATATTTCAAAATCGTAATTACATAATATAATTGCTAAAGTTATAAAATATTTATTCTTTTTTACTAAACATCAATTACAATTAAAATTAGATAGGTCAGTTTAATAATTTGAATATTTAAAAGTTGTAATTTCATAATATAATTGCTAATTATAAAATATATATATTATTTATAAATAAATTTCAAATATATTCACTACAATATAGCCATCTTCCTGTATTCAAGATATGGATATAGGCATACTTATGTGATTTTAGATATTAAAACAATATTTTACATAAAAATAGTTAAAGAAATGAAAACCTATTTTTCAATGCTGGATTTTCTTTTACTATACATACATAATATTAAGTGAAAGCTTTTTTAAATATTGAGAAGACAAACCCCATGACCGAGCTGCGTATGACACCAAAAATCAAAGCTGCCAATTACGCAAAGTAACTGGTGTTCAAGCCACAGACACAGTTGAACAACATCAGTATACACCTACATATATGTGTATTTGTCATGCATAACATATAAAAAACAAACTATAGCAGGAAATTATTGAGAAACTTAAAATGTGAATATATATATTCCTATGCCTCGATTTCACGTAACTGGCAATATCTTATACTGAAGAACCGTCCAAGGAACTCAGGTGGTTAATCAAATGCCAATTAGAGTAAACCACTGGAAGAGCAAGGTGTGAAATTCCGCGGAGATTTATGAGTTTGTCCCATTTCTTTAGGGATGGTCATCGCAAAAGCCGCTCCGTGAATCTCTTTCTACAGGTGTATATAGTAAACACACACGTACATATATATAGCTAGCTAAAGTGGATGACATGTTAATTAAGCTTGTGGCCAAAAGTGGCAGTTTTTCTCTCACCTGTGTAAAAAATAAAGATTGGCATTTTGTTAACTTGTTACTATATAGATGTTGTTACAAAAGTGTTGGTGTCTAAAAAGCAATGATGTCTTCGGGCATTTCTGCATCTTCAATATATACATAAAACTGCTTATCGCATCATTTTGACATTTCAATTTGCTCATATCTTTCGTGCGTCCCACTATCTTCTCTTGCAAATAGACAAGTTATTTGTTGAAGTTGTGGATAGTTAAATTTGTTAGTGTTCAGTTTTCTTTACTAATTATTCCGGTGAAAGATTGCACCACCCCGAAAAACGTTATAGTTGGCTTTGCACGTCAACGAATGCGAGGTGAAAACCCGACCACAAGAAGAAGATTTCCATCTTTAAGAGAAAAAAAATCTTAAAAGCATCACTTGATGCTGCAAGCGCTTAAATATAATTTACATGTAGAATAAAATATAATTTAAAATTTGTTATTACTTTCGAAATAATGTCTGCCACTTACGTTTTTAATATCTAAAAGTAATGAACATATAAATATACATACATACATATATATATATATATATACATATACATAATTTTATGTATATTAATATTTGTTATATAGCTAAATAGCATATAAATGTAACATTATATGGTATACGTTTAACTTTGATATATGTAGCTCCATATTGTGCTTAAGTAATCTTTTGTTTAAGGAAAGTTGTTTGGTTTCAAGTCGATTTGCATAACTATATGATCTGAATTAATATTAGCTCCTGAAAAAGTATATACATACACTTCATTTACCATATTACAAAAATATATGTATATTGTACAATAAATAATTTATTTTAATATTAATTTTGATGTTGCACTAAGTTTTTATTATTTTCTTTCATATTAAAATGAATTTAACATTAAATGGAGGAATAACCATAGTCAGGTGTGTAGAAGTGAAATTTTAAGACATGTTCGTTGTGTAACGATATCTATAAATGATGCGGAGTTATCCTTGGTTATATAGTGGTGAACTTTTGAATATTATTTATTATGCCTTGATAGAGACGACAGCTATACCTACAATTTTGATATCTAGTAAATTAATCTTTACAAACTAGGAAATTAGACGAGATAAAATTTTTTAAGACAATTCTTTAGAGAAAATTTGTTTAACATTCATTTCAGATACAAAAATAATATGCTTTATAAAAAACAAAATTTCTATGTTTACGAAAAGGGGGAATATCTAATAAATAGTATTACATTTATTTTTTTCCAAAATTTAATAAAGTCACAAAATTGTTCAATTCTAAATGTTTTTTTTGTCTAGTTACTAATAATTGGTATTATGTAAAGTTTAAAGTAGTTATTTGAATTTTAAATTTCACCTAAAAAATAAGTTTATAATATAAACTTTTAAAAACATCAAAATTTAAAAATTATGTTAAAAAGCAGCAATAGTTTAAATACCACCTAAAATAAGATTATAACATTAAATTTAAAAAATAATCTTTCTAAAAAGGAATTAATATTAAAAAACACTTATGTTCACCGTATAAGTAAAAAGTAACTTTAAACTAAACTAATATATATATATATATATTAAATATATTGACATAGTATACTGATACACCCATTATATAATATATATATATATATTTAAATATTTATATAAATAAAAACTCCGACATATTTGTGAAGAATTATACATTTTATATTTTTTCTTACCTAAAATGTAATAAGTTTCTATAAGTAAGAAAATCAAAATAATATATAATTATATTGCTATATAAGCTCATTTTAATCATTGTATCTAACAATTATCTGTCCAGTCACAACTTATATATTTTTGCATCTGATATATTTTAACATTTATAATTTACTGATATTTCCATGAATCTATGAATGTTTTTCGTTGTCCCATTAGAACGCCATATTTCATATTGTGCTTATCATTATAATTTAAGAACTTAACTTATAAGTTAAGCACTAATTAAAAGTGTAGGTATTAACAATTATTTTTTAAACGTTATGTAAAACTCCATATTTATGCAAATCGGTATTTTTAATTTCAGTAATTCATTCATTCATTTATATATTTATTGTAATCAATTTATAACTAAAATAATAAATTCATAAAATTTCCTTTATTTATAAAAAAAATGTAATATGAGTGAGTAGATTAAAACAGTAATGTCACTGCGGAGCGAATAAAGTAAAAAAACCACATGAAAATTTTTGAAGAATAAAAATAAATTTATTTGTAAAATAGATCTAGCTTTCGATGTATCATCACATCATAGTCATGGTCTGAAAATATAAAAAGCAGCAATAAAAGTCAAAGAAGAGCGTCAAAGTTATACAACTATGGTATATACAAAACTAATAAATAAACATGGAAAATCATAAAATAGACTTAATAAGAAATTTTACTATATTGCCATTGACAATAAAAAATCCAGCATTAAGATTGAGATATTTGTCTTTAAGAAAATTAATAAAAGCGGCTTAAAACACACGCCTCACTTTTTGATTATAAAACAGAAGAAGAATTAAAATCAATAACATAATTTGAATTAGGAGAATGGACAGCAAGAGCGTTGTTAAAATTACAATTAACAATAGCAGATTTGTGTTCTTTAATGCGGGTGGATAAATCACGGCCACTCTCACCAATGTAAATTTATCAAAATCTTTACAAGAAATTTTATAAACACCTACTTTCGATTTAACTTTGGGGACATTAAGAAACAATACAATATTTAGTGGATGAAGGATAAGTGAAAATAATATCAGAAGTAAAAGATTTAGCTAAGTACTTATTGGGGGCAGAATCTAAGATGGGAACAAAAGGAACAAAATTTTTGGAACAAAAGGAACAAGGACAGAAAAGGTTTTTAATTTTATTATGATTTAAATGATTTTTACGTGCACGGAATAAAGATTATTAAGAAGGGGATTGGGATAAGCGAGAGAAGTTAATAATTTAAGAGTTATTTAAAGTTAATATTTAATTTCCGAATCTAAAAATTCAGCACTACAAATACGAAAAGCACGAAGAAAGTGCCCATGGGCGAGGCTAATTTTAATGATCTCTAATAATTATTTTTTTATTAATTTAGTTTAGTTTACTCAAATATATACTCGTCAAAAAATTTAAACTTTAAGGAAGAATTAGAATAAAAACGTGCCTTGACGCGACAGACGCGTTGGTGCAAAAATGTCTTAGCCATACATTTTCAGCTGTATATATTGCATTTTGCATATAGAATTAAACTCTTTATTTCTTATTTAAGCATTATTTACACGTTTGGATATAAGCTGAATATAAACATATTATATGGATATAGGTACCTTGAAATATAGATATACTATTGTCTACAAAGTCGCACTTTGAAGTTTTCAAAATCAATATTACGTCATATGCACAGCTTATAATATATACCTTACTTATAAATAGAATATTAATAAAATATTTTTGTCTAAATTGGGTCTAAAATATTGAACTGAAAAAATGTTGATAAACAAATTAAATTATTAATTTCCAAATAAATATTCCTTATACAGACATATGTTTTTCTTTATCCTTTAATTATGAAACACCTTACGGTTTCTTATGAACAGATGCTGCACATTGGTTTATATTTGAGTGCCCACTCTTCCGCACTTATAAAAACAATGACACTAGTTTGTGTTTCTTTCAGAAGCTTTAGATCAATGATATATATAATATAGGAGATTATTCAAAATATATTTCCCGATTTAATTCAATCATAAACGTTATTTTGTAATATTAAAAACTATTTAAAATGAAAATATATTTAAATTTTCAATTGAAGAATGTTTATGAAAGTTTAGATTAAAATATATAGAAAAATCTACTTATAAAAAGATGATTAATTTTTTCAACAAGACTCTATATATACATATAGGAGAGGAGACATGTTGAAAATGTATTTGCTTATTAATCCCTTAGGATTCCGACTTGAGTACTATTTTCACAAATGCTATCAATATTAAGTAATTTTCAAATATGTATAACAAATTATTTAAAATTATTGTAGAATTTAAAATTATCCATATACAGACATTCTAAAAAATACATAACCACTTGTAATGTTGGAAGAATAAGTTTTGTTTTAAATAGCGCATGTATCTTCTGCTATTTCATTATTTCTAATAATAGTATAATCTGTGGGAATATACCATTCACTACACTTTTCGTGGAGTACTCACAATATGTATTGTTAAAACACTTTCATAATTTACTACTTAAAGTTTGCCTTATATGTAGATAATGCATACATATATCCATCATTTGAAAAATGTATGTTCCTTTTTAATATACTACTAATTTTTAAGGTTATTTAAAATGACAACGAAACATACATAAGAAACAAAAGATGTATTTAATAAAGATAAATATACACAATTCAAATGTATAAAAAAGCTAGTGTTAGTTATCCAACTAAGTACATTTTTGTCAATTTAAAAAGTGTATACATCTTTTTTTATAGAAAAATTATTAATTAATATTGCAAATTAGTAGGTACGAGGAGTATTTACTTTAATTTGGTTGTGTTACTTAAGTTATATTTTATGAATTCATTTTGAATAGTTAATTATAGAAAGAAATAATGCTTCAAACAGATTATATGTATAATTTAAAATACATTAAACCTTTTTTTATTATATGACTTTTATAAACATGTTTAATCATAATACGTAGATATACATAAACTTATTTCACAGCATGTTTAACATTTTGCAATATTTTAATATTTCGATTTACGTTTAATTAATCATATGGTATTATATATAATTATTGTATAATATTTGTAAAAGACGCATTTAATTAAAACAAAAATATAACATATTTTTACATAATCTTCAATCTTTAATCACAAGTTTTATATTTTAATATAATCCATGTAGTACAAGTAAATATTCATTTAAATAAATAAATTCACCAGTAAATATAGGGAACAATTTTTTAATGGAATTTTTTAATAATTAAAACAACAAAAATGAAAAATATACAGAAACAAACATACAACATTCAGTTAGTAAATACTAACACTCTTTTTACGTGATATTGAAAACAAATTAAAATTGTAAATAATTTATTGAATCTATATATATTGTAATTATTTTCAGAAAATCTTATAGCTCTCCGAGTTCTGTTATTTAAGCATGAAGCTACTCGGTCTGTTTCGTTTTGAACTTTTCCTGTTCGTGGAACATTAGCTTCAGTTTCTTCTTGATGAAAAAGAGATTAATCTGAAAACATGATCGGCGTGAATAATGCAAATTAGTAAGTTATTAGTTTTTATTAGTTCTGTTCCTTAGGGTGTTTTTAACAACTCATTTTTATATATTTTTAATTTTAATACATATAATGTTAACAAGTTAATATTAAAATGAAATATAATAATTTGTATCTCATTAAGTAATCTTATAGTATATTAATTTTATACACACATTTAATCATTATATATCATATGTATATCATATCTCAGATTATACTATTATTGGAATTAATAAAGTAGTAGAAAAAAGAATTCATGTAAATTTGTTTGAATTTAATATTCCTAAAGCTGTTAAAAAATTCTACCAACTATTTTATAAAAAGCATTTTAATACATTATAGATATTTTTCAATAAAATTCTATAAAAATATGAGGCGTTATAGAGCTATTTAAATACATTAAAATAGTAGATAATAATAATTAATTGAAACTAACAATAATTGTATAAATCGCTGATTCTCTCTGTGCAGCATTAGATAAAACATAAAATATTGAAGTAAAGAAAGCGCTTGCTGTAATATATTTGGTGTATTTAATTCCAAATTTCGAGGTTAAACCTCCTAGTCATATAAACAGTGTTTCAGATAGACTACTGTATATGTCTACATGACTAGGAGATTTAACTTCAAAAATGGGTTGTTAAATATACCAAATATATTGCAGCAAGTGCTTTCTTTACTTCTATATATTTTATTTAATAACAATTGCATGTTTATTTACTTTTGAATAAATAATTTTTAGTTTCAAAAATAAATATTATTAAAATGTATGAACCTATAAAATAGTCAAAGTATTCTACTTGAATATATTATATTACGTTTAAAATTTGATGTTAGAATAATAAGTTGTAAGAATGTGTCAAATATTATATTTGTTATATTAAATGATTACAAATTCTTAAATATTTTGAAAATTAATAAAGAAGGATGTCATAAATTTTTTAGAAAATAAGTGAAGAAATATAAGGAATAATATACACTTTAAATTATAGCTTAAAGCAACCGAAAATCGTTCTGTTTTATTTCAATATATACATTAACAAAAGCAAATTATATTACTTATTTAATATTACAAAATGTTTACAATAGTACAATATTATTATAAGAATCTGTTTGCAGCATGGAGAAATGTTAAAGTTCAAAAACGAATCAATAAAAATAAGCACAAAGCTACATAAATAATATTATTTTTGGAAATTCTTTTCATAACCATGCATAATTATAGATCTGTGTTAAATAAATATAAAAATAAAATATGTATGTATACTGACCGATCGGAATATGCCATGATTAGATTTGGTGTATTAATTAATATCATAACGAATAAAGCACTTTTTTCATAGTGCTTTAGCTCATACGAATACGATCGTATAGTTAGGGAGAGAATCCCCTAAAATTTGTGAGAATATACCATCATTTCTGCTTCTATGTGCATACTATTCTTGATTTATTTTTAGAAGTTTATAATAATACTATAGTTTTACAATATACTATAAACCTCAGGAAGATTGTCATTGCTTGACTTCTCTACTGTTGATTGAACTTGATTCAAATGAACATACTAACATATTATCTATACTACAATCATATCTTTTCCCATCTAAATCAAAAGATATTTCTTTTTAGGGTGAGTTATGAATACTCCATATGGATTAAGTTAATTATGTTACCTACTTAAACCAAGAAATATAACTGTTAAAAACAATCAAACTAACTTTAATAAATCAGATAGTTTAGTTTTGTTATAATTCTTAATGGATTACAAATTATATCGCATAGTTAATATTTCAAGTTCATTATATTATTAAAAATGGATAATTTAGTTTCACATTATACAAACAACAGCAAAATTTGAAAGAGTTGTCGTAAGGTGAAATGTTAAGAATGTGAATCTTCAGGTTAAGTTAGTTTTATTCCTAAATTATAAGGAAAATAATTAATAATATATACTACTTGAGTATTCTTCCGACTTTAAAAATTGGAATGATATTTGATAATAATACATATGATCCTTTTTAAAGTATTACCGTAATAAAAAAATATGCTTTACATAACTTTGTCTTAACCCATATTGCCATTATTATATGATTTAAGTAGAGCAGTATAAAACAAAAGTAAAAAAATAAATTGTAAACGAAGTTAACTAAATCAATAATAAACAATGAAAATAGTAGATTTCTTTCATACTTTAAAACGAAAACTTCCCTGAGAAAAAATTAAATATTCTTTTCTTATTTCAAAATATTGATAATTACAAATAAATAATAATTTTAAGATTGTATCTGTGAATACATTTTAAATTTAATCAGGAATTTAGTCAGTAAATTTTTTAAATATACAAGATCCTGTAATTAATTAAAACAAATAATCATTTTATAAATACGAATTCGTTGTGCAATCATGAATATTTTCAATAACAAATAACTACCAAAGCATAAATAAAACATAATATAATATTTCCATTTCCCCAAATATGAATTTCTTTATATCTTTAAAAAACGCCCCATATTCAATAAATTTCATGAAAATGTCTATTATACGTGACGATGAGCCATTATATTTGTTTTTGATTTAAATTTTTAACGGTATTCTGCAGGTTCTCTATTATGTTTTCAAACATTCACTAAGTACGTTCACCAATCATTGTTGATATACACAATCGTTCTCAGAAAAGCACATCAAGTTTTTTCGAGCCTACAATTTCTTTTAAATAATTAGAGTGTTTGAAATGTCAGATTTCATCTTCGAGTAACCTAATCAACTATTTAATAGTTACATACGTATTGTTTCACAGTTGAAGAATAGTTAACCTGCAGTTTTACTATTCCTCAACTCCAGTTTAAGACATGGAAAAATATTTTGCATACACGGGTCTAAAGGGTTAAGCTGAAATATATTTGGATGTTATTTTTAATTATTTGCCTTTTTTATTGTGTTTTCAACTTATAATTCCGTCCCAATTGTTTTTAATTTATTTAATTTTACACAGATTACAACCAAAAGTGAAGTAAATTCCTATTGTTGTGGGAAATTTATAAATTTTCTTAAACTTTAAAATTTCATATAATTTTAAAATCAAAACTATATTTGTTCGTCTTTTTAAGGTCGTTACTTCCTGTTACTAATTCAATCGACATCACACTATTATATAATTGTAATGGTGAGCGAGATCGTAGTCGGCCGCAAGTAGTATGCCAGGTACGTTTTTCGAAAAAACACAACCCTGCTCCCCCCCTCCCTCCCGGTATAAAAGAAATTAGATGTAAAATCTCTTTTTTGGTATAGAGTGAGGTTTCTTGTCGCTCACTCTAGATTCTTTAGCATAGAGTAAGGTTTATTGTCGCTCACTCTAGATTCTTTAGCATAGAGTGAGGTTTCTTGTCGCTCACTCTAAATTCTTTAGCATAGAGTGAGGTTTCTTGTCGCTCGCTCAAGATTCTTCGGGGTAGAACTTTAGTTTATGTTCATGTCATAACAATTTTTGGGACTATACATATATTTGAAATTAAAGTAGACAGTATACTTGTTATATACTTATAAATGAAATATACTTGAGTATATCTACCGAATCCACACATATATGTGAATATAAACCATGCGATACACAAAGGAGTGTTACATAATGTAATTATTAGTAGTAGGGATTAAAATTTTACTATATATACACAAATCAGAAAATGTTTAATGATTTTAAATTATATATTATGTTTGTAATACAATATTTAAGCCATCTTCTAATAAGTGTACCTCCCATATAAGAACACTCGATTGTTTGCAATCTTACAGTAGATGTATTATCCATGGTCTCCTTGCAGTAACAAACTCGTGAGTTAATCATTATAATCCGAGACGTACACGACACTTTCATCACTTTCTATGAAACCATTAATACGCAATTCGTCAGCATCTTGAGTAAATTTCATCCACGGACCCGAGCCTTTCGTCTCTTGATTAAATGTAAATTTAAACTTAGGATACTCACCCTTTATGTCACCCCACGGACAGCGGGGTGTTCCATCAGAAACTAAATACAGTCCCATTTCACCTTCACATCCCTGGTAGAAGTTATTAATGAAAAAGTGTCTGATCGATTCTCCATTAATGCTAAAGTAATTGTAGGTTCTCGCATGCAACACATTTATATCCCACGGGTAAGAATATATCAACCAATCCTTGCTGAACCAAGATTCCATTGTGCTTAAATTTCCTTTGAAGATCAACTCATTCACCTTCGATCCATTTGTCCACATTGATATTGAAATGTTGACGAAAGGAATCTCACTCCAGATGTCAAGAAGAGAACTTCTGTACCAGGGTGTTGATGGTGTCCATTGACTCCAGGACAGAAGAACAGTTTCATTCGAAGGTCTCGAGAGATATATGTCCCTCGCACTTTGACCAATCTTCGATCGAATACCAAACAGAGGCAGAGTCGCATGATTGACATTGACTTTCTTGAATTTGCGGCTGACAAATTGTTGTTGAGATTTCTTCTGACTCTTCCCTAAAGGTTTGCAGGAATTCTGAGAATTTTTCAAAATCTTGAACATTGAATATCCGCCAGAAAGAGCAGATTGAGAACATTGTATTTTATTGGAAAATGATTCAATGCAAGAACAGATCAGTATCGCAATTAAAATGGTGAAAAAGACTGAAACCATACCTAAGCAACCTTTGACAAAACCGTTCTTACTAAAGTTCTAAGGGATCCGGGTTCAGCACAAATATAATTTACAACATTGTCTTTTCAGGATATATATATAATTTAGTAGTGTTGCAAAATATATTT
Source organism: Invenusta paracnida (assembly GCA_036023295.1). NCBI lineage: Eukaryota > Metazoa > Platyhelminthes > Proseriata > Coelogynoporidae > Invenusta > Invenusta paracnida. Next base: position 31,417 of record JAYRBW010131356.1, read on the forward strand.
TAAACAGTTGTATATTTCAGTGTTTTCCTTCCACATGTCTTTGTGATTCTTCAGTTAGCAGCAATATTAGTTCAGAGTTTTCTGTGCATCTCAAATATATCCCAAATAGCGAAGATAAATAGACAATGTTTATTTTAATAATTCCGTCTATCAAACTGACAAGGCATTTACTTATTTTTTAGCAAACATTCTTGTTTACATTATGACATTCAAAAACACATCAGTGATTTCCAGTTCTCTCAAAAATATATTTCATTTCAGAAAACTTATTCCCTCTTTTAATATATTAAAATGTGCACAACATTTCCGTAAGTTAAATAATTTAAAAATACATATATATATTGTGGTCTAATTCTGTAACATTTGTTTAATTAATGACGTTCAATGACGTTTCAATAAATTCGTATTCGTAAACTCAATAATATATAAATTCAAAGTATACAAGATTTATAATAAACTAATAATTAAAATGTATTTATCTATGGAAAGAAATTTTCATAAACTATAGAAGTTACAATTAAGGAAAATATATTTATAACCACATTTCAAAATTCCAGTTTTCTCTTTATTTTGCTGACAAGTATATTATTATATACTTTCTATATAAGCAGCAATAAAGGATGCCAATACCACAGATGCAATCTAAAGTTGGCCTTATTTGTCATTAATTTCTTCGATAATAATGTTTCATACGATTCACTTTTTATTCGTAACATTTATTAAAGTCAATATAAAAACATTCACGAATTAACTTTTCATAAACTTTGCGAGTTTGAGTTGTGAGTTTCGGAGCTCCCTAAATATCACCCAAATATCATGAGTGGACACTAATTTAGTGAATAATAATGTTAATAATAATAGTTAATTTTAATCAAAGTTCAAATACAACATATTCAAACAATATAGAGACAAAATAAGATATTAAATGGTTCAATGAAAAGGAAAATTAGAACTTCTTTCGAAATCCGATCGCCAAACTCATGAATTTAAATAATGAAATAATACACTTTTTGGTTATATAACTTGTGTATCATATTCAGTGCATTATTCTTTAAATACACAAAGAAGAATGAATCAACAATAATCGGGGTGGTTCTCATAACAAATCGTAGTCGTATTACATAATTAGAAGATAAAAAACTGACTAAGCAAATATGAAAATAACGAATATAAAGTTTCTTCCGTAAATAAAATATAATTAATGAGCTTTTGCCGAATAAAGTGACAAAGTCCACGGATAAAAATATAAAATGTTCAGAAAAGATATTGAAAGATTATTGTTCAAGTTAAAATAAAAAACTAGTGCTTCTAGACATTCAAAGAAACAAGGTGATAGTCTTGCTACGTTTTATGAGCAAGCAAGGAAAATGAATGGATATAAATTGAAATATACCGAAGTCCTCAACAGTTATGATATTCACTGAACCGGTACATGAAGAAAGAGTGCTGTGTTGACATCGAAAATGATCTGTTATTCAGTGGTGGCAGAGAAGTATTTCTGCGCTTGTCAAAAAGCGAAGGATTGACAGGATTTATTGATGCACTTTACCACCTAGCTACAACAGAGTATAGTTTTTCATAAATCATAAAGTTTAGTTAGCGTACATAAATGAATTAAGAGCGAACAAATATGTTATTATTATTATTATATTATTTCCAGAATTTGGCTAATTATTTCATACATTTTTCATTTCATTTTTCCGAAATATGACTATTTTAGTCAAGATTTCAATATTATATACAGTTATAGTATATTTTTTAATGTTTTAAATGTTTAATGTATAAATTATAATAGTGTTAACCTAAGTTTAGTTAGATCATATTATTCTGAATCATATAATTGTTTATTTGGATATATTGTAGTAAAAGGTGATTCATGGCCATATTTACATTAGCATTAGCATATACATGTCCATTTAAAAAAATGTTATTGTTTAATTTTGCCTCCAGCTATCACGCCAAACGAACAAGTAAACAATAGGAAACAAATGTTATGTTTTTATTTATGTTTTGAGATCTGTCTTTATAGGACTTTTACAAGTGGTTATGTATTTTTTAGAATGTCTGTATATGGATAATTTTAAATTCTACAATAATTTTAAATAATTTGTCATACATATTTGAAAAATAACTTAATATTGATAGTATTTGTGAAAATAGTACACAAGTCGGAATTCTCAGGGAATAAAAAGTAAATACATTTTCAACATTTCTCCTCTCCTATGTATGTATAAAGGCTTGTTGAAAAGTTAATCATATTTTCATAAGCAGATTTTTCTATATTTTCAATCTACAGTTTTTCCTTTGTTTGTTTCTTTGGCCTAAGCCATAAGTGATTGGTGTACAGATTTCAGATTGTTACTTTTATTTTTCATTTGATTATTAATAGGTTACTATTTACAGTTTATATTTCGATTACTTAGTTTAATATTATTTTTAGTACGTACATTTTGTTTAACCATTTAAGAGTGCTATAAGTAACACACTTATCTAAAAGCCTTTAAACGTTACTGTCAGTAATTTCGGTAGCAATGCCAATTCGATTACACGAGATTGTTCGAATAATATTTGTTCGCATAGATTTCAGAAATATAATGTAAACGAAAGTATTGATACTGTTATTAAACACAATTAATGTCAGGCCGATTTGCTGCAATAGCCTCCCCCAATCACCCCGTTAACTGACAGGACGGTGTAAATACCGTCGACAGAGTACAACACTATGAATATAACTGTGACAATGATGATTGCTTTGGTAAGTTGGCGGGTAGGTGATCGGATATCATTGGAGTTATTGTTAGCAATTGCAACGGCCCGACTCTGGTGATTTAGAGTCGATATAACCTTCCCGTAAAGTCCGATAAGCAAAACCGTTGATATCAGGTAAGCCAGAAGAAAATATATAACTCCAAAGGCACCTATAACTTTGGAGAAAGTCTCACTTTCAAACGCCAATTGTCTGGTGCAAGTACCATTAACAACACGAACGTTCAGGGCGAGTGGTGGTGTAATTACGAGGGTGTACACCAATGATATCCCGAGGCAAGCGTTTCTGAATTTCTGAAGTTGCTGATATTTTTGGAGTAAAATTACCGCAAAATAGCGATCAACTGCAGTGAATACCAGGTTGGCGACGCTGAACAATATAAATGACCAGTTGAGGACCTGACTATGCCAAATGTGACAAATAATTCCATTCAACCATAAGTTGTTGACGCTCCACATTTCGGGTTGAAGTAAAACAATGACAGTGGAAAGACAGCTCAGTCCGTCCACCGTACACTGTGCTTTCATTAGATTTCTTGTCAGATGGGATCCCAGCTTTATTCTAAACAAGCTGATGAGTTGAATAACATTACCGAAAAGGCCCACGAAAAGGACAATTACGATACAATTATTAAGGACTTGTATGGCATATTGTTCGCTTGAACTCGTCATATTTGTCGAAAGAGAAATTTCTTGGTAAAGTGGGTTGTCGAGTTACACTGAGATCTTTTTTGAAAGTCATAAATTATTTGAAATTTCGAGTCAAATATATCAAGCAGATTTTTGTAGCGATTGGCAAGTTTATTTCTCCAATTAAAATATCCTATACACTATTCCCTCATTTGTATTTATGACACAAATTAAAATTTACTAAATACAATAATTGGATCTTGTTGATATGAAAAATAATTTATGGTTTCATTAAAAAAAATACAAAAGTCTGTTTAATTTTTTTAACCTTAAGATGTATGTGAGAAATATCTCGAAATTTGTTATATATCTACTAAATATTTGAATTTTTCTAGGAAAAGCAAGGGCAAACAAATTATAGAGTTTTACTTGCGTTTTACACCATTAGGTGTCTCTAAAAAGTACAAAACGTGTGTTTCTCAATTCTGAATAAACATAGATATATTATTATATATAACAGAAATTCTAGTTAACCAATCTGTAAACTTAAAATAAACATAAAATAATATAATTTCTTTAGCTTTGCACCTCTATCAAATAATATGGCAATATTGTTTAAGTTTCAGCAGAACAGCAACCATAGACAATCATAATATTATTTGTAGACATAAAATAGATATATGCCTGTCCATTTATTATGTATAACAATATTATTAAATTGTCGGAAAGTCATAGACTATTAAACTAAAAGAATAGATGTTGCTTTGATACCTGGCACAAAAGATTAAAGTAAATTTATCTATCAAGTCATCTATCTATATCTATTAGTTATTATGTGATGAAATGAAAGTAAATTAAACTTTATAAATCTGAATTCACTTAATTTATGAATCAATTTGAAGTAATTTCTCGAGGGTTCATATCATATCAGATCAGTAGAATATAAGCAATTGAGAAAGCTACTATGAATTAATTTTATCAGAAGTCTTATTTTGAAGTTCGCAGTTTCACATAAAATTGGTAATAATAAATAAATTAAAATATTTTCTTGAATCTATCATTTACCTACATGCCGCAAAATTAACATCTCTTCGGTTCTGCCTTTTAAGCCGGAAGCCGCCTGCTTTTTATTCGGAATTTCCATGTTCTTGAAACATTCTATTAAATACATTCTTAATTTCAGTTTTTTCATATTCGAATTTCAAAAATATTTGGAAATCAAAAATGGTAGGTATGTATGAAAACATATATGTAATGTCTTATCTAATATCAAAAAAGAAGTTTAAGGAGTTTTTCAATCATCTTAAAGTTGTTGTCGTGCATGAAATTTTTGCATGTATTAGACATGAAGTAATATATTAATATTAAATGAAAAATTGTATTTTTCAAAATAAAATATAAGGGAAAAAATCGTTTGTTATAAATTAAATTGTATTGTTTACAATAAGAATAAACATAGGGAATTCTGTATATTTCTTATTTCTCGTCTTTTTTAATAGTCCATTTTTGCTATTTTGACTCTTATTGTACCTAAGATTTTAGTTACTTGTCTTGAATTTTATACCAAGTGTATAATACATGAAACAAAAATATGATATTATTTTAGAATATAATTTGCATTAAATATATTGAATTCTATCACACTATTTCTTTAATTTATATTAACTGTTATCATAATTTTGTAATCATTTGGTATTTAAAACTCGATTTTGTAAATGTTTCATTACAGCAGTGAAAACTACCTATATATACATATATATATATATATATATGTTATCTTTTGGTGTCACTGTCATTATTTGAAAGGTTAATTTGTTTGTATTTTCAGCGCATATTGACAACAACGGAGGATTCAGATTTGGAAAATAGTTTTTCATCTCCTGTAAGACCGCTACTTGTTTCAAGTGTTATGTTAAATTATGTATAAAATGTATATTTTTTAATCGTATTTCGAACGTTTGTAACGTAAAAATTTAAAAAATGACAAGCAGGATCAAGCAGCGCCATCAAGAGATCAACCAGTTTAATAAACAATATTTGTAGAATTAGCTAGTTATTATAGTAAAACCACGTTATAATGTAACCTGTATGGAACATACAATTCATTAAATGATACTAACTTAAAATCCATTAAAAAATATCCTACATACAATCTATACTATGATTCTGGTTATAGCGGATATAATATTGGAATATAGAGATTCGGCTCTCTGTGGTTTATAATGTAGTAAAGGCGTTTAAATTGTTTTGTTAATTTATCGATTTGAAACGTTTCAGAGTATAACTATTCGTTTATGTTTTTATCAATCCAGATATTTTTCATATACGTAGTCTTTCTTTCATTTAATTTTAGTTCATTTAGTTTAGTTTAGTTCATTTTAAAAATGTAATAAATTTAAGTAATTTATCTCAATAATTATAATCTATTTTATTTTTGAAATTGTTTTATAAAAATAACCTACATTTTTCTATGATCTCTTAAAAATTTTCATTTATGGTTGTAAGATCTCCACTTTTAAAGAAAACTCTTTAGGTAAATAAGTTTTATTATTAATTTTAAATAACTAAAACTTAATTATTATTTTTATTATTAACAAATTATATCTACTACTTTTCAAAATTTTATTGGTCAATTAAAAAGCATTGTAAAAATTAAAAATGATTTGACTTTTATTAAAATTAAACTTTATTTTACAAATTAGTTTAATGTGTGGTGTAAGATCAAGTTTACGCTTGATATATATTAATTAATTATGCTAAAAATTGGTTGAAATTGCACTATGTCAGTGATACGTTTCCGAGTATAACAATACGTTTATGTTTTTATCAATCAAGATATATTTCATACATAATTTCTTTAAGCGTGTAAATCAGAATCATTTTTTTAGGAGTATTCAAGTTTTTTAAATATAATATTTAAATTGTTAATAATATAATTCTGTCGTATTTAATAATTTCAGATAATTAATTAAAACCCATAAATTCATCACAATGATAAATAATATCTTTCAACATTTGAACATCTATTGGATTATTATTTTATTGCAGTCTTCCTTGAGTGCAGGCAATTCTACTGGCCCTCCTCCTCTGCCTCCAATGAGTTTCTCTGTTTTCGAAAAATCACCCTTTCACTCACTCATCCAACCAACTCGTGTTCACGAAGATATTAGTGGACGTTATTGGGACATGTAGCGGAATGCTATCTTCATCCGCTCCCACTTCATCGCCAGCTGTTCAGCAAACCCCCTAACAGAAAACTCGGACAGGGTTTATCTGAAGACCCTTAGCAACATGAAATCAATGGCTGAAAGAAATGGTATTCACGACACGGAAGAGAGTGAGACACTTTTATTATGTTGTTCATGTTTCCAAATGGTCCTTAAAGTCATTGTAAGTGATTATGTTTAGAGTTACTTTTAAGGCCTTAAAACAGT
>JAYRBW010131357.1:0-15716 GCA_036023295.1 Invenusta paracnida
TTCATAGAAAAAAATTACGTTCCTTCATTAGAAAAGTCCATTTCTATACTCGGATATCTATTGACACTCGATCGCTTTGCTCTCTCGTGTTAATAGATATCCTCGTATAGAAAAGTGAGACTTTTCTAATTTCTGGAAAATAATTATTTTCGGAAAATACATTTTCTAGAAAAAATTGATATTTTTAAATTATTCGCTGGAATTTTATCAGTAAATGCAGTACAACAGTCTTACCTATCAATATGCAAAAAATAAAAGCGAAGATTTATTTAAGTGAAATTAAAACTAACTACACGTTAGACAAAAAGTCATACGACATGAAATCAAAATGTACAATTTCGATACGGAAAAATATGTTTGTTTTTTTTTGATAAAAATGTCTAATTTGCATATTCAACCGTTTAAACTAAACTCTAAAAATTTGCGTATAACTCATACTATTTAGAAAAGATATAATTCCTTTGGAATTTAATCATGAGAAAATTCAAAACGACGAAATATGCAAGAATATTTTTTCTACTATTTCAGAATTTTGTAAATAAAAAATAATTAATATTTACGTTGTATGCATAAAATTATATTAATAGAAATATTTAAAAAAATGAATTTATATCTAAACAAAAACGATTGCGTCGCAAAAATGAAAACCAATAAACGAGCTCCTTAAAAGAAAAAATTGAATTTATATTGATGATATGAAGTCAATAATATCTTTGTATGAAGTACAGCCATTAAAAATTGATATAAAAATGGACGCCAAGATTTAAAAAGCAAAATGTTAAAATTGTAACGAAAATACATGTAGTACAGCCATTGATATAAACATGGCGCCAAGATATAATTGTTACAATACTTTCTGATTAAAATGCATAAATGTATAGATCAATATGGAACATAGATATGCGCCAAATCTGTAAAATTCATTAAAAAAATAACAAAATTATTAAAATTCTTGGCAATGGAACATTTATACAAAAGCGATAAAACCCACATAAATGCAAAAGTGTTTTTTTTTAGTAAGATAATTTTTATAATATAGTAAAATAATATAATTTATACCTACCATTGCCACGATATTTGTCATAATTTTTGCTATCATATTTTTATGAATTTTACAGTTTAGACGTACGCCTATGTTCCATATTGATCTATACATTCATGCATTCTAATCAGAAAGTATTGTAGCGATTATATCTTGGCGTCATGCTTATATTAATTTCTTCGATGGCTTTACTATGTATCAACATTATAATTTTAATATTTTGTTTTTTAAATCTTGACGTCCTTTTTATATCAATCATTTTTTTTAATGACTGTACTTCATTTCATCAATATCCTTTTCACGTTTTCTCTTTTGAGGAGCTCGTTTCTTAACTTTCAGTTTTGTGACGCGAGCGCTTTTGTTTAGATAATAGTTTGTAGAAGAAGTAAGATGACGCTATAGAGATGCAGACAGTCAACAAAGTGTGTCGCGTTCTCAATGTGGAAAGGGAGAGAGAAGGAGAATCTCAGTAGTCAGCAGACCTTCCATGACGTTCGATGACCTGCTGAGAGTACTGTGAGCAGGCGTTGCCTCGCCCCAAAGCACTGCACTATAACTTATCGTGGATCACTCGCTCATCCAGCTTGCTTTCGGGAACGATTTAATAGTCTACCTTCTCAAATGTTTGTACTTTGTAAACTTTTATTGTAAAGATGATCTTGAAATGATTTCAAGAAGGTTAATACTCACCGCTGCACTTTTCTGAGCAGGTTTGTCTCAGTGGTTCTGTAAGGACAAAAGTACATTTAAAGTTTAGTTTAGAAAGTTTTTAAAAGAAATAATATGTATAAGTAATATATATACATATATGTGTACCTACTTATATAATTGCATGACTGCATCAATCTTGATGTTTCTCAAATAACTCTTAATATCACCATAATACACTGAACGGAAAACGTAATTCATTCAAATTCAAATTAATTCAAACAGCAGTTGAAAAAGTAATTGACTTTTACAAATAAATAAAATAAAATAGAATAAAATACATGTATGTTTATTAAATGCCAAAAACGGACACTTCAAAACAGCTATTTTTTGACATTTAGTTTTTATTACATACCAAATATTCGGATCTTAGTTTCTGATATTGTTAGTGTGGAAAGTCTTATTTAAAAATCTGCCCCGAAGTGTCAATAAGTCTGTATTACATACAAATGACCCCTCATTTCTAGATCGATATTGCTATTATAGCCTCCATTCGCCTGCAGTAAAGTTCGGACCAGTCGCGTCTCACTGTCGGCCAAAGTTTGGATTTAATGATAAATCAACCCATGTTAGTTTGTGCAGATACATAAGTCACTACTGAACTTCATTCATTCGCGAAATTGAATTGAACTATTGAAATTAATGTAGGATTTCGGTAATATTTATAATTTGGTAATTGCATGTGAGTTTAAAGAAAGTAATATTAAAATCGTTTCTTATAGTAAGTCATTTCAATTAATAATTATCAATAAAAAAATGAAGTAACTGCAACTTACGGGCTGAACATCCAGCAACGATGAACACCACTAGTCCCCCTAGAATCGGGTTCAATTTCATGATGACTCACTAGTTGACAACTCCAGAGTTGCCCAACTGTAAAAAAAGGCACTTCGATTGGGATTTCACTTTCAAATAATAAATAACTTCTTTAAGAAGATTAACAGTATGAATTTATAATGTTCACCAGCTGTGCGCGCTTTTAGTCCGTGAGCATAAAAAACAATTCTACACTAGTTAACAAGGAGACAACTACAATTTGGTACCTGATCACTCATTATATTAGCTTCAATTACTGACAGATAAAAGTGTTTCAAGTGGTCTTCTGTTATAACTTGGCGGACAATGTCTCTTGTCATCCAGTAAACGTGAGCATTATAGAATCTACCTTCCTACCGATAAGCCCCAAATCGCTCAAATTAAATTGCAGTTAAATTGCTCTCACTGGCGAGTTGGACTTTTCACCGATGATCTTTTGGATTATCAGTTGAGGTAGGTTGGATCATGACATGATTCAGCAACCACGACCAAAGGTTAAAAGATTATAGAACCCTGAATTGCTTAGCCTATATTCCGCTTATACAATTGGCTTGCACAAAAATCAATTACACGTGTAATCATAAAGAACATTTTTGTGCAATCTTAGCGATTATAATTTATTTTGAGTATTTATTACATGTTACACTATTTTATCTATGTATTATACTTCATTATTCTTCATTTAAAATGTGTTCATGTATTTTTATAGAAAAGTTATCCTTTAATTTAGTATACAAAATGCGGTTTTTTGTGATGTATAATTTAGTTGTCTAAAAATAGCTAACATAAAATGTAACATAAAAGTATGTATATTATAGGATAAAACGTTTACGTCTAATTCTAAGGTAGTGAACATATATGTATTAGGCGTAAGATAGAAAGAAAACAAATTTATCCCTTGATCACTTCACATTTTATGATTCAGGAATTATGTAGCCAATATTAAATACTTTGTTCGGTTAATCCTGCTTTTATTGTTTATATCTATTAAAAACTGCATATTTGGTGAAAACACCTCCCCTTTGAACACCACTCACGTAATTAAAGGATGTCACCGTTAATAAAAAACTTAAAACTTATATCTAGACAAAATCTAAAATTTTTTTCGATAATTCATTTAAAGATTTTTAACCTTTTACAAAGCGAAAGCTCATCATTTTCTCTTTCATTGAAGATCTTAAATCAATATTTATTGCATAACCGTCTCAGAGAAATGGTTCTTGACAATAAAGAAAAATAATATTGAATTAAATATGCAATGAATGTCCTAATTTAGCCTAAATACAAAATCCTGTGCTCTTTCCATTTTTATAGGTTTTGAAGAGATCTGAGACTTCCTCTGGACAGCCTGGGAGTTAAATAATCGATCGAGAAAGAAGCCCAACATTCTTGCTTAAACAAATGATTACAACAACTTATTAAATATATAATGAAGTTTTTAGTAATCTAAATTTTAGTTTGGTGCCAAGAGAAATATATTCTAGCACTATTTCTTTCAGCTAATTGGTTCTAGAAAAAGAAAAAGAAAACATGATTTGGACTACAGGCTTTCTTGAGTGACTGATTTTGATTACAAATTTTCAGGATATACATGCTAAATATACAAAGCTCAAAATAGAGTAAAAAATAATTTATTAATAATGCAACATATTTCGCAGCAACCATCAGCATCATTAGGCAAACAGAATTATTGAGACTTTACTAAATAGTGTGTTTAAACAAGATACTATACAAAAAACTGAAAACTTATTATACCGTTTTAAAACGTAAGAAGAGTATAAGAATAAAATAAATTACGATTAAGATAAGGGCTAGAAAATGTCATGTGCAGAAATTCCTAAACTCGGGCTATTTGACGCACTAAGAAACCGGGGTAGGGGGGGGGGAGGGGGTGGCGACTCGGTCCGCCCTCTATAATTCATGCCCCTGTTTAGTTAAAATGATTTTAAAGTTGCGAAACATAGTGAACAAAAGAGCACGAGCCGATTCGCCCCCTCCCAAGTAGGATGGGGTTAACAGATGATGTCTAATTTATGTTTTGCAGTATCTAAAAAAATTAGAAAAATCATTTAGTGTACTATATATATATATACTACTATTACATAACAACCTTTGTGAAAAAATAGCAAATTGTTTGAAAGATTTATGTTCTTTAATGCGGTTATATAAGTGCCGTTTTAGTTTTACATATATAGCCCTCTTTGTTCTCAGAACAATTAACTTTATAAATCACACTGGAACGAAAAACTGCTATAAGATTCCGAAAAACAACAACTAATCTTACAAGTAGAAAAAATAAGTTTATCATTAGATTAAATTGCTTACATAAACGATAAAAAGTTAGTACATATAGATATGCTATATATTTCACGTATTTATAGTATAATTATGTAGGTAGTAATTACTAATCTAATTATAATAAATAAATTATTTAATTTTGATATTTAAATTTAAAAAAATGTTTACAAAACATTTTTATATAATATAATATGACAAATATATTAAAATCTATATACTCATTGAATTATGTAGGTTACATATTATCTACTATAGTATGAGCATAGTTGGGAGTGTATCACTGACTGTACTGCATGAATTAAACAACCAATTGAGTGCATTAGCACTTACGTTTTAATACTTCAAGGCTAAAATGTTATACATAGGCACGACAACAATATACTATATATATATATATATATATCACGTGAGATAAAGTGACATACATATGTGCCTGTGTTGGTAGTACGTGGCGTTAAAATGCGATGTACTATATTCCTTGATTCAATTAAATAACAAATATTTTAGTTTTATTCATTTAATTAACTAAATTGTTTTTTCCTTATTTTCTAATAAAATACAGCAGTTTGATGCCTGCATGCATGCATATATATATACTTACACCTAGTTTATATATTTTGATATTCTATATTTTTTGACAATATATATTTACAATTACGTGTACATGTACATATGTAGTTGAGGTACACAATCGACGATGAACTTTTGTTTGGGTTGGAAATGTATTTTTCCTTTAATCATATTATACTATATACTCGTATATATTTACTAAAGTTATAGCTATATTATAGATGTGGCGTACCTGGTAATAATAACAGGGTAAATTGCTTCACGCTTTGCCGGATATAATTATATAATAAATCGGTCAATAATTAATAAAGATATTTTCTGTTGTATACACAAAATCAAAGGATTATTTACTCTGATAAAAGTAATATTTTACACTTTATTTTAAATGTTTCATTTCTTACAAAACAGTCAAAATATGTAACATGTTCAAATATATTAATAAACATTAAACAAAACAAATTAAGTTGATCATTTCTGTATGTAAGATAATAATAAAATGTACAATAATATAAATGTTTTGTCAATTTTCGACCGGGATTTATAATAAGCAAGTGGAATATAACACATTCTAAAAGCCATATAAATCGGATAAACAATTAACTATTCCCTAAAAGTCTATTTCTATGATAAAAGCGAACAGAATTGAACTTACGAAAATACGATTAAAACAGGTATTGATTAAAAAGATGAAGGTACTACATTAGGAATGTAATACATATTTATTGTAAAGAAGCGGGAAAGAGTGTTTACAGCTAGTCAGATAAGAAAGACAATAAATCAGATTAATTACAACCGTTGATTAAATTAGCAGTGATTTTAATAAACAGACTTTTAAAAACTAATCCCTATATAGCCTGCAAATCGATCAATATATCTGTATATATTTGTATATATCTGTATATGTCTGCAAATCTGAATATTCCAAATGAAATTTTGCAATTATGACTATTGGGACTTTTCATATAAGCACATACATAAGGTAAGTATTACTTTTTGTATGTTCCATAATTCTGTTGGACACTAATTTGTGTGTTTCACCAATATGTGTATGCTTGCAAATAATGCATACGTTGTAGAATAATTATAACAAACTTAGAAAAGCACTTGTTAGGTTTAAGCCTAGTGTGGCAGGCAACACAGTTAAGGTGCATCTTGAGGATCTCTTTATTCCCTTAACTGCCTGGCAAGAGATCTATTCCGATTATTATCAGAGGGGGTAATTCCAATAAAACACATATTATGTTAATTAACATATATATTTATATTTATAAAACCAGATAGTTAACTGCATGTTTAGTTATTTACTTTTTTGCATATTTATTCATATATTTTATCATTTCTATGATTCATATAACTTAATCTCAACTATCTGGTTTTGTATACTGTGCATAATTACAATTACAATTTCGTTTTTCGTATTAATATTTATTTGGTCTTATATGTTTTAATAAATTATATCAAAACATTGCTTACAGACCAAGTGTTTCAAATATAGTAAAAGGCCAGTCTGCCAACCGAAAAAACAGATATAGGCTGTGTTCTTATTTGAAAATAAACATGATTCTGAGGTATGTCTAAAATGCAGAAACAGTTACTTGAAATATTACATAATCTTAGCTCAATAAATATAAACGGGGCAATGTACAAGAGCACAAAAGTTCATTAGCAATTACAAGTAGATAAATTGGTGTTCTGATTACAAAAGAAATATAATATTAGAGTTATACCTAAAATTCACAAACAGTTACTTTTTGCGTAACACAATTTTAGTACAAGTGGCTAAAGTAAACTTTTGTAAATAAGTATTTAAAACAAGTGATCAATTTTATCTCTACACTGGCACATCTATTACTGACATTATATCGGCAGATAGGTGCACATCCGTAAAATAATGGTTTGGTGTATACGTTTTACATTTTTTTGAACTTTGATTCCTGAAGTTATATACAAAAGGAGCAATGTAGAAGAGCATAAAAGTTACATGTACATACACAATTCGCTGACAATTACAAACTAAGGGTATATACAAATATAAATACTATGCATATATATGTATATATATACTGAAAATCCTGTTTCGGATGTTGTCAAGTGGCGCCATATCTATGATAATTAAAATATAGGTTCAAATAACATATATATTCAAGTAAATGTTAAAATTCAAATATAGGTATTATTTCTGAGTACGGGATGATCATACATTCATTAATTAATCATTATCTAATCCTATTAAGTCTGGGTGGGGAGGAGGGACAGGGGGGGTGCAGGCGGAGCGATCTTTAAAGCCCCCCCCCCTGCATTATTGTTCTGCTTTTTTAATGTATGAACAGAGTAAATTTTTCGTGACTTGTTAAATGATACAGTTTTACGCATTATTTAGCGCTTCTGTTGCATTATTATGCATCCGAAAGGGCGATCACGAGACTACACTCAAAGAATGCACCCCTTTAATTGCAAAATAGGAGAAAATATACTTTTTTATATAAAACTGTATGCCCATATCTCTCGCGGGTTATGATTAATTTCATCTAATCACGAAATACACTAAAAAACATTTTCTTGCAAATAATAAAAAATAATAATTCTTTCAAAACCTGATAAAATATATATTTTATCAATTTTTTGTAAATAGTATTTTTGACCATTGTTTCAATGAAATATGATACAAAATATCTTCGCGAAGTGTCAAGACTTAATCATATCCGATACCAAATGAGGGATATCGGCCTACCGTGATGCGGGTGCACACAATAGCCGGTTATGAACTGTATGGGTTAAAAAAAACAGTATTATATGTTATTTGAAATGTCATCATTAAAATACTCAATTAAGTATATTTAAGCATTTAAGGTCTCGGCTGCTTCTTCTTACAAAAAGTCATTCATATAGCATACTAGAGTATATATGTTCCCAAAGGTTTCTGGGAACTTTGGTAGATAATTAAAACGTTTACAATTACCGAGTAGTTTTAAGGAAATATACCTTAGATGAAGCAGCTACATGCAATCAAACGCTACATAAGAGATATTATAATCATTTCCACATAAATATAGTTGAGCAAACTGTATCTATAGAAAATAAATGTTATGTACCAACCACCAACTCGTATTTTGATAAATAACCAAATATTGGATTGTATTTTCATTGCGTTAAAATTAAAATGAGCGGAAGAATCGTACACATAATGTGGAATTATAGTACGTACTACATTAGTTATTTTTATTTATCGTTCCTAGTAATATGTTAGGCTTTTCGACGTTATTATTAATTATATCATTTTCCCATTTTTCTTATGAGTTGCAAACCATGGCGTACTGAACAAGAACTTATTCTAAATGCTACTTAGTAGTTTTGACTCTATCTAAGGTGTTTTATTATAGAATATTTGTTTTTTACTTAATATGTGCAATATCTAAATGAGTTATCGTATACATTATTCCTTGCAATGATATATGCATGTTGACCAGAAACGCAAAACATGTTCGATAGAATTAGTTTAGATTGGCCTTTCTATATTGTTTAATTTCTTTGGTGTTAACTCATTACTGCGTTATATTAAAAGACTGGATAATTTACTACTTAAAAGTAATATAATATGTAATTAAAATAATTAATAATGAGCGTCAGCAATTAGTATGAGATCATAGAATAAATATACACAGAGGTCCATCTCGAAGAGCTTTGCAACGTTTTTGCGTATTAACTTTGTTTTAAATAGAGACGCTAATTATTTTCATTGGCACATTTTTACAAAAGCAATGAAACCCACATGAACGCAAAAAGTAGTTGTTTTAAGTAGGTAAGTCAGTTTTTATATCATAGTAATTTATATGAATACCGTTGCTACGATTTTTTGTTATATTTTTCTGAATTTTACTGTACGTTTAGATATATATATATATATATGTTACTTATTGATCTACATGTTTATGCATTTTAAACAGCACGCATTGTAACAATTATTGTTATAGATTACTAATGTTGAAATATTTATTATAAGTAGATACATATAAGTAAATATTCATTATTTCCATAAGTAGAACATGAGACAAATCTTTTTGCATAACCTCATTATGCCGCATTCTTGCTATGATTTTGAAATGAGCAAATGAAGCAATATTAGCTTTCAGGACTTAAAAACCGATTTACAACTTTTAGCGCTTAATAGTGCACCCGGCACCCAAAGGGGTAACCACACTCCAAAAATGCACCCTTTTAAAGAAATGAGCGAGGCATACTTGTTATAAAAAAATGTATATCTCCCTCAAAGTCTACGAAATCCTGATTTGAGTATTGATTAATTTCATCAAGCAGTATGTAGCTTTAAAATTTAGATTATATAAACATGTTATTTATAAAAACACTTATAATGATCGGTTTTGAATTAATATTTAAATAATATAAATTTTAAATAAATCTATAACAAAATTGAATAAAACTCACAATACCTAAGTCAAAACAAGTGCCCCTAATGACACATTTTATAGATCAAATTACGAGAATAGAAATGTAATTTCTTTCGGCATTTAATATATCAGATAACTTATTATTACAATAACTATAAAAGAAATCCCTCTGAATTAACCAATATTTATACGATGCGAAGACATTGTCGAATCGACTTTTGAATTAATATATAAGTAAATGCTATCAAAGCGACAAAAGTAGTTAATTAATTCAGTCTGTTGTGTTATTTAGTAATTTGCATATGTTTCCAAAAATATATAAAAAGAAGTAATATGTGGAATATTTCCAATTTATCTGAATGATTCTTCCTTCTACAAATCTGTTTGGAAAAATCCGCCCGGTTATAGCACATTATGTCAAACATAGTATTAGTAATGGTATCAAATATTAAGTGATAAAGCTATTAAGACCTTCTTACTAGTTAAGAAGCGGAATTGTTAAGTATTGCTAATTAAAACGACATATCCATTATAGTATAGAAACTTGTAAAGGGAATTTCCTGAAATAAGTATTTGCCAGGAACAATGATTATTGTTCCTGGCAAATACTTATTTCGGGAAATTATTAATTAATCACAGCATTAATAACAGCAATCACAACAAATAACTATTTTATTAAGGAATGTTTCATCAAAATATATGGATTGAGTAGCGATATATAATATTATAATAAAAATAATACATCAAAAATATTATAATATACGACATAGTAAACGTTATAAGCACTATAATTTGATCTTGAAAAATCAATAATCTTCAAATATGGGAAAAATTAGATTTTCTTCCAATGAATATAGAATATATTCTTTTTATTTATTCGATTATACTTTGACACAACATTTGGCACACTCTTCACAACAACAACAAAAAGTATTGTCTTGTGTATGGAGTAGAGTAGATGCAAAGTCTAATCTTCTTTACTCCGGTACAGTAAGAACTAGCTTTCCCATAGTGCCCTTGTTCGCCATGATGTCGACATGAGCCTGACTCGCCTCTCCCAGAGGGTATGTCTTTCCAACCACCGGACTGATCGAACCAGCTGCCATCAGTTTAGCCATATCAGCAGAGGCTTCGGCCGTTTCTTCCTGCAGAACACACAGAACACATAAAATAAAACATATTACAGTATATTATAAAAATACCCGGAAATCTTGCATGCAGCTCCCGTTAGTTTTAATACTTAGAACACTTTTATTAATTAAAGTTGGGATTTTTTGGAGCTCTTCATATTGTATAGTTCGTCATACTTCCGCTAAAGGCTAAAGCAGTTCAATCGTTCTGGAGTTGGTTTTAAGATCGAAAAAATCAATGTTATCCCAATTATTATGACCCAGTAAGTTTATAGAATTTAATAACATGTTTCGATATCAATGGAGTTACTCCTGAGATTTTAGGAGTATCAAGAGTAACTAACGTAACTAAACGTATTGTTTACCATAATATAATTTAACTGTTTGAAAACATTGATAATAATAAAATATCACACAATAAATATTATTTCCAGTAAAATTAGATTTTACTATTTTTAGAAACTTTAGGACAACTAATTGCACAGTAGTAGTATCGGTAAAGTATTTATTTATCGGATAAGTTTATTTTCCAACTTGCATGCCTCATTCTCGGGGATTTTAGTTTATAGTCAAATGGAAATTAATAGAACTCCTACCGGAGTTCCAATGAGGACAAGAACTCCGCGAATATCGATTTCATTGAACATGGTAAGAGCCGGATCGAATTGAAGGCCCCCACGCGATCCAACAACCTGCATTGGAAGAAATAATACACAAAATTAAGCTAAAGATGAATCGAAACTGACCTACTTCAAAATATTAATATAGCAATTAGGGATATTTCAAATTCACTAACTTTGAAAAAGGAACACACCAAACTGTACTAAACATGAAGTAGAGCAATCTTTAGCTTAAACGTTTAAGAATAATTATTATTGAAATTTCTTAAAAAAAACTAATTATAGGAGTAATTGTTTGTGAAACTTCCACAATGTTAATATACTTCCACTATGGAATATTATATATTGAAAAATCCATATTTATTTGAATATACTTGATTCCAAATTAAGAAAGTATCTACAACCAATTCTATAGAAAAGACTAAACGCCGACATTGAATGCCATAGGATGTTATGTTTTACATGTTATCGAGGTAGGCATTTGCGAACAATGAACGAATAGTATCAATATTTAAAATAATATTGATTTCCAATCACGACTGAAAAAAAAGTCTGAAAACCAATGAAATAGTTGCACTACAAATTTTCTATTGCGGGATTTTTGTTAGTTTAAATACATTTTTGCTCAAATGGTCTCACAAATGGTATTTTTGTACATAATACATAAAAGTAAAAACAAAATCGTTGAGCTTACTACCTTTGCTAAAGAGTGTAAAAACAGTGAATAAATTATAATTATATCTACTCATTTAGGCAGGTTTTTAACGGTTAGAATTTAAACTAATAAATTATTTACACGATTATTTTCAATGTTCTAGTATAACAAGTTAATTTGAATGCTACTGTTAATTTATTCTTAATTATTATTAAGCGTTGTATTACATTTATACTGCTGTAGAGATATGATAATTAATACTTAATGCTATAAATAAAGATCTGGTAAAGAACTTTCCCCTAAAAAGAAACTAACTACATAAAAGTATTCTTCATACCATAATTCGACCATTTTTCTTCATAATGTTGCAGTCTTCAACCAGATTTGTGCTTGCAAGCATCTCAACGACGATATCAACACCTCCAGTGGCCTCCTGAAAGGAAAAGGGTCAGTAGAGAAGATGTACATAGTTTCTTTTTGACAATATTTCATTTTCGTATATTGTCATGAGCTGCTGATAATTATCGATTCATTGTTTTAAAAGTTAGTTTTCGAGATAATAAATAATTGCATACGCAGATATATGATAAAAAAATATAGCTGGAAAACGCTTTAACAATGAGCCCCACCTTGATCTTCTCCATGTAACCCTTTTCGCGATGGTTGAAAACGGCCTCCGCGCCATTGGCTGTAACCAGAGCTAGGCCATCAGCGGTTCCAGCAGTGCCAAACACTCGAAGCCCATGAGCTTTCCCAACCTGGCAACATGCCAATCCTACCTGGAACCCAATCAGAGAAGAATATCGAGTTCAACTAAAGACAATTAAAGTATTGTTCAGACTGAATAAAACGATTTATTATACTGCGTAATAAATATTAGTACACAGTACAATTTAGTATTCAATAGTAAATAAGTAGTAGGATATAATATACTACTTGTAGATTATTAGTAGCGTTTTAAAAGTTATTTAAAAATATACTGAAGTAAAAATGTTGGAAACAATAACAGCACATTAATGCATTCTTTTCAATATCTTCTAAAAAAAGATACTGTTCACTAAACCAATGTAAACTTTAGGAAGACTTGAGTGACTAATATCAATGTGAGAAGGCAACACAATGTATTGTTTTTATGTATCTAGACTGTCTTTTCATTATCAAAGAACTACCTTTCAATTTCAATAATACTATAAAGCTAAAATCGCTTGCATTCCTTTTGATTATATGGCCATTTATAAGCATTTAAATACATTTTGAGATATTTGATTTTATGATAATGGTAGATATAGATAATAGACTAATATGAACAATTTGCAGAGAGAATTAGTTGTCAAGGAATACATCAAGCATGGTGTTTCGTATAATTATAGGTTTTCAAGATCAAATATAGAGGAACCAATGCATCGACGTCTAATAAATTATCGAAATTTAAATGTTTAAATAGCGTATTGTAACAGGAAAAATGTTGACTAGGCCACAAAAAAATACGTTGAGGCCTTATAGTAAATAAAATTTTGCAATAAAAATAAATAACGGTAAAAATGTAATTCTTTAAATTGATTAAAATTGTAATTTATACAAAAAAATTAAATACTTGTTAATATCTGTATATCGGAAGGAAATAAGTCTAGATTTACACTCAATATTTTCCAACAATTAAAAAATGGGATTAACCACCTACCTGATGTAATGTTAGAATAACAAGACCTAATGTGATCTTAATTAAATTATCTTGTCGACCTATGATCTGACAAAATGTACACTGATAAAATTTGAATTTCAAAATTAAAAGAAGAGATAACATGACGTGTGTTTACATATTTTGTTCTGTCGCCAGTCCGTATTTGATTTGGAAAAGTAACCTTTATATGTATATATGTAAGTATATTGAACTGGTAGGGACGAACATGAAAAATAATTATTATCATTATAATTAATATATCACTTTATTATAGAAAATGAAAGAATTACAATCGACATCATAAATCAAGACGGAGTAAAAATGAAGCAATGGAGATTACGTAATCCAATGTAATTAATAAGTCTGTCTTGGTAAAAGAGTAATAGTAATTAAGTCTGTCTTATTAAGGGACTAAATTTATTCAACAATAAACAATATTTCTTAAATTGTAAATATCACATGAAGGAATATAATCATAAAAGCATATATTTCAGATAAGCATCTGCACAAGTATTATCGACAAATACAAATACAAATTCACTAGTTTGAAGATTAACTTACTAGTTTAGGAATGTCTTTCATTCGAGAATGATTCCTACATCCACTAATTAACACACAGGCACACCCAATAAAATCTAGGTTACTTAGATACGATAAACGTAATTTCAAAAATGTGATCCTAACTTTGAATAATGTAAAGTAATATACAATTTATGTAAGTGAACTGTACTTTATTTTCTTTAACATATTAATGACTTTTTAAAATGTCAACGTTATTCCATTCCATCCCTGCTGAAAATACTCATATGTAAGTGAAACGGTTCCATATTTTAACATCGTTTTATATTACACCCTAAATACAAAAAATATGCCTCAGAAATTAATTCTTTATTTTTACAAAAAAAATATCTCTCATAATATTATCCATTGACAGTTATGTAATATTATGTTACATTTTAGTGTATTATAATAACATAATAATATTCTAAATACTATAACATCAATAAAAAATTGCATTTATTTCCATTTCCTCAATATTTTAAATATCGTTTTAATTTAAGTCTATAAATTGATTTTATTGTAATTATTATAATCAGTATGTCATATAATGATAATATATAAATATTATACATGTATATCACAATATAATCAAGAAACAAGCTACCACATGAAATATTAGACAGATTATATATACAGATAGATAGACAATAATATACAAAAGATAAACATGTATAGTATACCAACATAAGTGAAATATTTATAGAGTGTAGTTTAAATAAAGTATAATTCGTTGTGATTCAAGAAGTATAATAATAGGAGTCACTTATATTATGTAGTTAGTATGACATCCAAATTACTATAGTGGAATTAAGTGGAGTTCATATTATGTTATAAGACAGTGCATACATGCACGCAGCAAGATGAATAATTCAAGAGCCATGTCTGAATGAGCATTATGAACTTTCGAAAAATTGTGCCTTTTTATCTATGATGCATCTTGAATCTATGAGATATTGAATTATACCATTGCTTGGTTTAGATAAGTAGTGATTTCAAGACTATAGCGTAACACAAGAAGTGCAAATGTATTACTCATGTAATACCATAACTGAGACACTGGAACATTAATTAATGTCTCTTTAAACACGGATTATTTGACAAATGTATATTACAGCAAAAAAATAATATAGACACGTTGACAAATATAATACAACAAATTTATAGCTAATGTTTATAAATGTATTTTAATGGGTTCAACATGTTGGATTACTCCTGACCTTTGGAGGGCA
>JAYRBW010131368.1:0-15961 GCA_036023295.1 Invenusta paracnida
TAATAATAAAATGTTAGCGTCATACTGTACTATTTCATAATTAATAATAAATTACTAAACGATTTAATACTAATAAACAATTTATTTGTTTAAATCCATCAATTTTAAATGATTTGTTTACGTTTGGCTAACTATAGCATCATACTGCACTATTTTATAATTAATAATTAATTACTAAGCGATTTAATATAAAATAAAATGTATTTTTGTTTTAATGCATCAATTTTATATAGTTTGTTTGATGAACTTTCTTAACGTGAACGAATTTCACGGTGAACGTTTTTCACCCTACACCGTGCTTAAAGTATTCCCTGGTTCAACTATTTATTTATATTAATAAATTATTTTTCAAATATTTATACATAAGATTATGGATACCTTGAAAAAACAATAAATAATTTCAGCTAGACAAGTTCTGTTTTGTTATATTTTTATTACTCAAATAGCTATAAGTATAGTCTAAATATAACTGTCAATAAATTTAATGTGTATAATTTGTAATACTTTTATTACTTTTTAAATACTCAAAAGAACAACAATTGTGTACAACAAGGCCCGTAGTCAGATGATGGAGGGTCATTATGTAGTTAGACGACCCCCACCCCTGGACAAAAATGTCCACTAATATATGTATTGTTAATAATTTTATGAATAGATAGTTAATAGCAAAGAATAATAGAGGAAGCATCGTTTGCTCTATATTCTTTGGTTAATAGTGTATAATGTAGTGTAATTTTTTACATTATTTTTGTATAATGTACATATATACAAAAAATCTAGTTTAATGTACATACATATATAAAACTATATACAAAACGTTTAATTCCCAGTTTTTTTATTTTAAAAATTAGAAAGCTGTTACAACTGTGATGAAAAAAGCCACTTATTGGTTTTTTTTACTACAACTCCGTTTAAAACCATGGTTGACTAAAGGAACAGAAATTATATGATGTGATCAAAAGAAGTTTTATGTGACGACCGTTTTGAAGGTGTAGGCACTCTTTGTACACCATGTGGCAGTTTACTGAATAGAACCCCTTTCGGTTGATAAAGGGGGCTTTTTTGTCAGTTTTTTACCCGCTAATTGAATGTGCGTATATATACAGTCAAGCCCAATCACCCCGGGAAATCCACAGCGCTATTGGGAGGTCATGTTATTTCTTTGCATACGTTGCGGGCATCTGAAATGCGTATACATATATTGTTATAATATTTAGTAAGTCTGGTGATGATTGTAATAAAAATACGATGAACAAATTTGGATCGGCGTTGTCACCTATGACATGTTGATGTATGTTTCACAAGCGTAAAATCATAAGACTGCCTAATTGTTGAATTGTAGTGAGAGATTGATTTGGCCAAGTAGGACGTCGTAAGTCGTCAAAAAGAGAAGTCATAATATGTTGACCAAGGTATCCATCGAAAAACGATAGCGTACTCAAAATTCCCCTTCATTATTAAATGCCAACAAATAATTATGTTGCGTAATAACCGTCTTTCATTTCTAAGATGAACAAATTAAAAAAGCAACAGGATCATCATATACTTCATTCTTTTTAATTTTATGCCACACATTAATAATTTGTTTAAACCATTTATGTAAATATATTGCATATAAATACGACGTATGCCCGATATATATGTTCGATATATAAAAATAATTAGATTTACCTACCAATAAAAATAAAACTATGGTTAATTTATTAAACAACTACGGTCAATGTTCAAATTTAAAATTTGTTATAAAGTATAAGCACGGTAGTAAGTTTATTTAAATTTTATATATTTTACTAAATCTTATATCATTAAATGGCACTTCTTTAATACCTACTTTACAGAAATTGTAATTTTACCTAATATTGACTTACCTATTATATACCCTAATATATGTACCCCTGATATACCTAATATATATTACTCTATTACAATAGTTATAAATTATTCCAATAATAATAAAATATGACTTATCAACTTCTGCCCACTCGAATTTCGGTCGCTATCTGATTGACAGCCTTTTATTTTGCAATTTATACCAAAAGTAATATTGTGTGGTTGAGCATATTATATGTCTTCTTTATCCTAGGAACAATTTATGCTTATATATTATAATTTTGTTTAAGAAATCAATATTTGATTTTTAAATCAGAGTTTGAAACATTAAAAATTTATCTGAAGTCATTGTGTACCTTTGAAATGATAAATAATTATTACTATTAGTTACCAGCCTATGGAATAGTGACAGGACACATGCGACAGGACATGCAGTGCATAATTGTTTTATCCATAGTCAGTAAAATTAATCCAACATTTGGCTGCAAATATATTCTACATGATGCATGTACAAATTTGTATTGCTAAGTAATGCTAATAAGAGTATTTACATACTTACATATTTTATATACTTTACGATACAACTTTTCTATAGCGGGCTGTATATATTTCAATCTCTGCCAATTGACAAAACACACTTTGACATGGAAAGGGCACATTGCCTGAGTTTATCAGTCGATTCACTTGTTATACACCAGTGGCCACAATTGTATTGCACAGCAGTATATTAATCGCTCGTCGGTTACCTACCACCGATAACGACCATTCGATAGCTAAGACAATTACGGCACACAAGTTTCATATGTTTAAAATTCTTTTT
The DNA here is from genome assembly GCA_036023295.1 of Invenusta paracnida. Taxonomy (NCBI): domain Eukaryota; kingdom Metazoa; phylum Platyhelminthes; order Proseriata; family Coelogynoporidae; genus Invenusta; species Invenusta paracnida. The sequence goes on from JAYRBW010131368.1 coordinate 2,651, forward strand.
ATTTTTCTAACAGGTTCATACAAATTTTCTTGGACACTCTACTTTTCAAAATTTTAATTCACTTTTATTTCGCCCCATATCATTTGTTAACAATCCAAATATTTCAAAAAATAAAAATAAACCAAAAAGTGAATGAAACATAATATATAGATATAAGTTAGTTATAGTAAAGAAAAGTCAAAGACTGCAAATTGAGTGTTTATTCTCAAATTTTCAGAGATTTAACAATATTCCCTTTAGTTCAAGCTTTTAGAGTTTTAGCATAATTTCTGTTTAGTACTATACATTTTTTTGGTCTCATGATTATGAAGTGGATAATAATAATAAAATCTTTTTATTAAGATCTGCAAGAAAATTCGGCAGGTGAAGTTAAAGAAGAGTATAAAGTCATTGACATTATTTAAAATATTAGTAATATTCAGCTTATAGAATGAAACTGCCAGTGTTTGGCTTAATCATTGAATATACTTTGTGAATAAATGATTTTTAAATTAGCGCATACTGTTTATGATAATTACGGTAATATACATTATAATTTCTTAAAGTGATAGAGAATATTTAACTGCTAGTTAAATAAACTAGTTATTTATATGCTAGTGGATCAATTTGACTCCTTCGCCTCCAGCTAAATAGGCTTCCAAAAGTGCATAGTGTGTTAAGAGACTGTTATATCAAAATCCAGTGTATAATATCCAATAGAGTTTACATTTTATACATGATTAATGTGAAAGTTATGAGAAATGTCTTAACATTTCCAATAATTTTGTCTTTAGTAGTATAGTGACAAAAACTTGTATAAAAATTTTAACTATTGATATAAATTTGTCAAATTTATATGGATTTTTTTTCAATATAAAAGGTAATTTTATGGTAATACTCGCATTGATTTTGAAATAGTCATACAAAACAACAACAAAATTATGAATAGAAAAATGAATTACATCAGCTAAATTGGATCATTTTCTTTTGCGGTAGAAATTATGAATGAAAATGGTAGATTTTTAACCTACGATTTGTAGTTTTACTGTTTATATTTATTATTAACGTTAAAATGATTGTAATTTTTATACTGCAGAAACCCAATACCACAAGACCTACGAGTATTAACTGAGATATGGGAGGCAGGCAACAAATTATTTACTGCTCCTGTATGGCCGTCAATTCGTCAGAGCTTAAACCAGAGCGGACTGGACACATTAATAAATAAAAAATAATAATGCAAAACTGAATATTATTAAAATGTTACCATTCGTTTAATTACTGACATTTTATAATTTCATACATTAATTTAATTACTAACATTCTTACATTATTTTTAGACTTTTTAATCTATCAATAAAGTAACGTAATTAAATAAAATGATTAACTCTTGTGACTATCTATAAATAATAATTTTACATTCGTTAGTTATGTTCAACGATTAAAAAACTTAAAATAGAATTAAAGCACTATAAGTATATAATTACAAATGAAAACGAATCTAAGAGATTATTATAAATTATTCCAATAGTAATTGAAGAAATATTTATTACTAATCAGTTAGAATAATAATGTATTATGTAAAACATTCGGATATATATCTAAACAATAGCTTGCAATTGCATATGTTTCCGTAGATTGTAAGCTTGTCAACACTAGAGAAACCCTAAATTATTTAAACATAATTTTCCGCATTACTGATGTAGTTATATTTACATTATCAGCACATTATATTCAGAATATCTTCAAAAAATGTTTATTTGCTAAAATGGAATATCTTGTCCCAGATATATTTGAATTAATCTCAATTTCAAACTTATAGATGTCACTGAGTTAATTCCGTTTTTTTGTATTGCAAATTTTATGACAAAAAGTATCATTAAAACATATACAATTCACACGACTATAATTTATATTTATATTTACGTATTTTGATTGGGAAGGATTATAGTTAGCTTGGTTTTAATTAATAATAAAATAATATGAGGCACAGGTAAGGTATTGATTAAAAAACAAAAGTGCCTAGTGTAGCATTATATAAATAACTACTACTGATTCAGCCCTCCCTCTTCTATTTTCGCTGGCATTTTTTATTGAACAATTTGAGTACAGTAAGCTCTCGTGGCTTTTCCAAAAATGAAGTTTTACTACTTTTAGCACAAAAAATATATTCATATACCCATGTGGACGATCATGAGAGCGGTTCCATAACCATCACCCCATCTTTCTCTCAACACTGCGAAATCAATGTCCTTTCCTTGTAGTACTAAATTTAAATCGATTACCTTTACTCTGATGGGTGGCTATTAGTGAATTATATTTCATTGCTAATACACAATGAATCACCAACACACACTATAATATTCAGACACTCAGTAGTTCATTATAGAGTAAATTATTTCGATTAATATTGAAAAATTAAAAAAAAAATTTTTTACTTTTGTTTTGTACCTATACTTTAAAATTTAAAATAGCTAGGTATTAACTTATAAAAAATGTTTTTTGTGAAAAGTCATCTGTATATCATATTGATTTAACTAGGTGCTAATTTTCATCACTATAGTACACTGCTAAAGTAGATTTCAATACGGTACCTGGCTGCGTTAAATAGCCCGGTATGGATAGGGTTAATGGACATGCTTCATCTTAACCAATTACGAAGGCGACTTTGTGTTGAGAATGAACGCTCACACTCACATGATGTCACACTAAATGTACGTGCAATTTTTTGCAAACGATGTATGCTCGGAAATCGTGTCTTATCACATTGTTCAATTGTTTCTGCGAGAGTAGATGGCTTTTTATATTTTGAAATAAATTTCCATTTACTTTGCCATGAACAAAATTATAGTGGAACTAGGTTTGGGTTATTCAAATCAGACTTAACATTTCAACGGCCTCTTCAATGTCGGAATATATTTATATTTGTTCATATATTTCATATATTTGCACGCGTATATATCTGTCAAACAGTTTAAGAGAAAGTGGGGTATATAATGTGGTGATGTTTGGTTGATATATGTTATATGTGCTTAAATAATCCCAAATTAATACAGCTTTAATATGATTTTAAATATAAAACAAAATGATATGTTGGCTAACCTGATTTTATCCTTTTTAAGAGACACTTGTCTCGATTTATACCTGACTTCTTGAATGGCATAATTTATAGATTTTCAAGGTTCATTAAAGATTAGTTTCTCGAGAATGTTAAAGACTCTAAAATACAAATGTAAATTAACTAAATTTGTTTATTCGTTTATTTTATATTTTCATTTTATATAAAATATTTTAGAGGCCAATATTTTGAGATCAATATACATATTTCGTGTAATATGCGGCACGAATGAAATATTATTTATAATATTCAATGATTATACTGTGTATACATAAAACAAGGATATTTAAAATAAAATATATACGAGACATATATATATCAAAAATGCTTCTTTACATTTCTCCAATAATTGTAAATAATGCTAAAATCAATGTTATAACTAAAATCACTCAACACTTGTTATTTTATTTACGCATCGTTTAAGTAATTATTTCTATTTTTAGGCAGCTGGAAAAACCATTCTAGTGTTTGAATGCCATATAGAACATAAATATAGAAATAGGTATGCAAACAAAAAAACATTATTTGTATATCTCTCCAATACATTTTGCAAGTATTAATCTGATTCCGTCTCACCATTATATACATATTGTATACTGAGGCATTACTTTGTATAATATGCATATACTAAGATCATATTCGTTAAGTGACACCTTACCACTCAAAGAGTTGAATACTCAGAAAAAATACGTTAACAACATACGGTATTGTTTTATAGATATTCATAGAAAATATCACCAGGTTTAAAGACGCATTATAAAGAAACAACAAGCATTACTCAAAGAACAGAACAAATAGTACAGTGCCATGTTTAACGATTATTCGCTGTTCCAGTAACAAGATTAACGAAAAGTGAGTAAATCTTATATTATGTATGTACATATTTAAATATCATTATTTTAAGTATTTAAAAATCTAACAAGTATGTAAAGCGATTCATGTAAAGACATATCGTCTCTATCTCTATGAACTTTCCTAACAGTATGTCATAAAATAATGCCAATAATATACGCTTAATGAAATTATAACAGCATTTATGTAATTATCACTTTCACAAAATAATCATATTATTATGGTGCCTTATAAATAATTTCAAAATATGTTTCATGCCATATTTTATTGTTTTAGGTATAATTTACATGTATGAGTACAATTTAAGAACATAAAATACATTTTTTGAAGATATTTGTTCCTACATATAACGATGACAGTGTCACAAAAATGAAAACTAAGAAAATAGCTCGAAAGTTTGTGATTTAACTTTATATGTACATACATTGTTGTCATGTATTATTCGTATATTTATTTGTAACGTAAATAACGTTATTTATTGCCAATTTCACTAATCAAAACATTGTAAAACTGAGCGATAATTTTTTAACAATGCATGCACAAGGTATAGTTATACATTAATATGAAAATGTGATACTTAAAAAAAAGATAATTTAACAAATTTATATTTCTAAATTGTTAGTCCGATAAATAATCATTCTGTACATAAATGAATACCCCCAAAATGATTAGAAATATTAAATACAGATATTATAAATATGTTTGGATGAAAAACCGTACATTTAGTTTGCTTCATGTCCATTTTTAGAAAATCATCCATATACACTCAAGTGTCCGCATTGTAATTTCGTGAACTGTTATAAATGTGCAAATATAATTCTATGTTAATGAGTTTATCAAACGCATCCCTCATTTTTATGAATTATTTATTATTTCCAGCTTTCTGAGTAGACAATAGACGGTATTATGGCCGCATGGAATGTGCTGGATCTTATTGCTCACGGGTTGACTGAACTTCTGGGTGTTGGACTTGTTGTTGTTGGCGATGCGTCAACTCGAACTCAGAACGGACGTTTGACGGTGGATATCATTCAGAAAGAAATTATTAAGCTGGGCAGTTATGATGGTGGAAGAGTTGACGTTGTTCCTGCAAATCCGGTCGCAAGAGTTGACGTTGTTCCTGCAAATCCGGTCGCAAGAGTTGTAAAGGACGAGTCTGAAGTAATGCGCATATCTATTCAGGAGCCACGCGAATTTGCCCAACAACTTGATGTCAAGGCATCCGACACGGTTGAAACTGTTAAAAAGAAAATACACACTTTGAGTATTTCACCCCGACACTCTCCATTCGGCGCATGCGGCACAGAAGTTGTTGAGTTACAATTTAATGGAACTTGTTTCAGAAACGATCGTACAATGACCTCCTATGGAGTTACGAGAGGCAGCAATATACAACTGACCAGAAAAGTTCCTGGAAGTGGAGATCCAGCATATTTCATAGACGGATCATTGCTGGATCGCCAGTATGATTATAGCTATCCCAGTTCAGGTTAGTGTAACACAAAGTTTATTGAATTATTTATAAACCATTTATATAAATTTCTTATATTTTCATTAATTCTTGATAAAGGACCGACAAACTTACAACGAGGAGATGAGGCCTTTCGAAGACCTTATGGGTGGACCAAGAGAGCATTAATGGTTCGTGGAAAATTCGGAAACGACGCATGGCTCGGAGTTAATCGACCGTCACTAGTAAAAAGCATGGATGGTGAATGGCCAGTTAGTTATCATGGCACTCAACAACAATATGCCGATCCTATGATCAGAGGTGGATATGATCTCAGCAAACAGGAAAGGTTTAGATTTGGACCGGGCATATATTCGTCACCAACACCTTCAACTGCTGAAAGGTACGCAGGAACGTTTGAGTACAACGGTGATAAGTACAAGATGATGTTCATGAACCGGGTGAACATGAGTTCCACAAAAGTGAAATCTGCTTATCAAACAGGAGAGGGAACTTTCTTTGTCACTTCCGATGATAAAGCTGTACGTCCTTATGCCCTCCTCTTTAAGAAAATGGATTCTGGATGCATTCTTCTATAAGAAGTTATAAATTGTGCAAATATATGCTCATATATTTCTCTATAAATAACTTCTTCTTTAGTAAAGATAATGTTTATAGTATTTCACAAATAATCAGATTAACAATTTCGCCCATTTAAGCATGATGATTTTACTGACTGAACTTTATAATTGACGTAATGTGTATTTACATGTTTTTTTATGTATTTAACATGACTGTTTATTTAGGGCATGTGAATCATATTAAATGTATTTTTATAATGATATAAACATATTTTAAATGCTTCATCGTGAAGACTTTGAATCGGCATTATCAATATTAAAGTACAAATGTGATTTGTATTTAATTTATAATATATATTTTAATTTATCATTACTCGAAATATATTTAATGCGCATCTATTATTGATATTATTTCAATTTTATAGTTTTACACATAAGTAAATACATATTTGAAAAAGTACACTGATAGGTATATAACAGATCCATGTTACGATTGATTTACTCTAAGATTAATAAAACAAAGACATGTTTTTGACCAAAAGAACGTGTATTGTTTCTCCATTAATAAAATTAATTCACTGTAATTGGACAATATGAATGTAAAAGCTGATCTGAATATCATTATATTAAAAGTGAAATTATCTTAAAATGCAATATGAAATCTTTAAAATATTACATATTGATATATAATAAAAAATAGGCATCTAAAACTTAAGGCCTATGCACACTGAACGCAGCGCGGCGCGTCGAAAATACAATCTACACCGAACGTGTCACAGTGCAGCAAAAATCGATACACTCTCTGCATAAAAAACAGAAAACCAGAAGGATTAATAATTAATATTGATTTTTGACGCGCGTAAAGTTGATAGTTGTCCTCATTGATTTTCGATGCACCGCGCAGCGCTGCTTTCGGTGTACATTGCCCCATAAGATGTAATGCTTTTCAACTTTTTTGCGCGCTGCGCCGCGTTGCGTTCGTGTGCATAGGATTTAAGGTGTAGGTGTAGAAATGGATAGAAATGTCTATAAGTGAAATCACCCAACTAGATCATGTAATGTAACGGAACATACAGCGATCTTAGTGAGCGTTTGTTAGCCTCAATTTGATTGGGCCATAGAAATGGATCAATAACAACTAGAAGCGAAATTGTCCATCTCCGGAATGTCGACACGCGGCATAGCTTTCTTATTGTAAACTCAATGCAGGAGTATCGATTGCTTCGAAACAGCGCTTATAGTTATCGTCGAGATATAAGGAAAATGCTCAAATCAGAAATATTACCTGATCCAAGCATATCTTATCGGGACATCATCAAGACTTTACTCGTAAACTGTTAACGAGTCTTAAAAGCTGTCACGAGTTTTAGAAGATCTTTCGTATTTATTAAATGTTAAAATGAGGCCTTTTTGACCCGAGTAAGAATCCTAATTGGTGCCACGATTTAAACAAAAGTTCACTTCTAGTAGTTCAATTATCCATGTCTATGTATCCGACTGTTAAAACTATTTAAAATAACCCCCTAATATGTATTAAATAAATATGTATCGATTGTTTTATTTGTGACATAATATGGGGACCGTGAAAAAAATCTATTTTAATAGAACGGTCGACTTTAAAATTAAGCAACATCTGCAAATACAAATATCCATATAACAAAAACCCTTTCGTGCACTTTCTCAAGATCGGTGTAATCTAAGAGTCTATTGTTATCAAGTCTACATCTCGGTTTATAATACCTTTTTATAGAATATACAACCTCAGATTTTATTTAAAATTCTACCTGACTTACGCTTTTATTTAAAACATTATCGAGATCATATCAGTGGAATTTGAAAGGGATTCTGAAGTGAAATCTAGTTTTTAATAGCTACCTAGATAGCCTGGATAATGAAAATGTTAGGTGACCAGGAGAGAATTTTCCATCTATTTTCCCCACTCCACTCTTCTCCTCGCCACTTTCACTCTTATCTCTGCCTCCGCTACCGTCTTCATGGATTCCTCTTCCTTCTCCTTCTCCGTATTTGTTTAACAATTAATAACAAAAACATTTAAAGAGACTATCTTTTGAAGTAACTGAAATAGGTCATATATAATATCGCATTCCAATATGTTAGTTGTTACTGGGTCATATATTAGCTATTGTTTTGGTCAAAATATGATCTAAAAGTTTAAAGGTGTTTATATTTTAATATGTTTTATTGACATTTGTTTTAAATTTTATGAGTAAATATTCAAATTTGTTCAAATTATATCGAAATATCTAAAAAATATAATTTATTTAATTTATATCTAATAGGTACCATTGTAATTATGTAAAAACACAATATATCTTAAAAAATTATTCAGTTAAAATATTTTATTGTAAAGGAATTCAGGAAGACTTCATTTATGCAATTGCAGATTTTAAGTGCAAACTTGATGACTTAAATTATGTCTATGTATAACTTATGCATACTTGTATAATATTTCACCAAGAATATGATTGTCTTCAAGAGTTCGTGGACTTATATAGACAAACAAGGACTCACTTTCTAGGATATCAATAGTTTCTTGGAGATGGCTGAATAATAAACAACCAATATTTAATTTGAGGCCGCCCTCATTGGACAATGGAAAGACCAATTTCCACGTAATAATAACATAAAATACAATTTATAGGCATATTACAAATGTTTACAAAGGTTTCTTTTGTATTCCGTGAAATTTAATATTTCGAAGATTTGTTTCTAAATGTTTAGAAATATATAAATGATTGGGCATTACTAAAATATGTGGTGTTTCTTTAATTGTACATTTCTTAGAAATTAAAAAAATATTAACAATTTTGGAGGTTTCATACTATAAAATGATTAGAAATGTTCACGTTGAACAAGAAAGTATCTCTAGTGTGCCATAATCATCAGCTCCTCGATGGTCTAGCGGTTAGGATTCCTGGCTCTCACCCAGGCGGCCCGGGTTCGACTCACGGTCGGGGAATTTTTTAAGATCAACTATATTGATTTATATTTATATTTGCATGTCTGTAGGAATTGATACATGATGCATTTATATGAAAAAAACTAGCTTTTACGTTTTACGTTTTACGATGAATAAGAAATAATTACTAAAAAATACTATTTTAAGCGAGATATAATTATTTTTCACTTTTAATGTATGTTTATTAATGATAAAATGGATTTCTTTAAATTTGTAATATGCCTATAAATTGTATTTTATTTTATTAATACTTGGAAATTGGTTTTTCCTTTCCTTGACAAATATGGGTAGCCTCAAATAAAATATTGGTTGTTTATTATTCAGCCTTTTTCGTTGTGAGCAATTAAGTGTTACCTTGTTTATATTTTCAATTTTGTGCACCAACGTGACTACTCTCTAAAATGCACTCCTTTGTGAAAAATGAGTAAAACATTTTATATAAAAATACATGTCTCACACAAAAGTATATTCTGCTAATATTTGTACTCACTCCTTCCTGTGCGCTATAGTGCAGACACAACCCCCCTCCTGGTATGGATAGATTTCACGGGATATACATTGATTGTAGAATTATATTTAGTATCAAATCAGATGTTCGGAATTGAAGGTATGGTTCAATGTTCAGAACGTCCACAGGTAAGATACACATAATGTACTACGGCGAGCATATACTATACAGATAGCTAGTTAGAATGTCGACGGGGATAAGCAAATCACAGTGAAATGTAGGATCTATACTTCGAGTGTGGGTAAATAACAGTTTCCCGTTTAAATGTAATAATAAGGTTAAATTATACTAAATAACAGCGAAATACTACTTTTAAAAGCATTCAGTAGTATTACACAAAAATAAAACAAATATTATGAAACTTAAAAAGCGATTTCGGCAACATTGGTTTAACTTTGTCTCTTCCTTGTAAGAAAGGCCTCTTTGGCTCGTTGTTCAGTTATGTAGCTGTCTGTTACTATTATCTCGAAGTTAAAGTCTTCTCCGCAGTGAGATCTGTCGACAAAAATAGAGAGCAATTATTTGTTCAATGTTCTCTGACTTTATTATGGATTAGCCGAAGTAATTGCAGCTGTTACATTTGTAATCATATTTAACTTTATTTATATCGATGTTATCTAACATATTCAATTTAAAACGTAGTCGAACAGATGTTATAATAAAAATGAGTAAAACATGCATTTTTATAATTTTAGGAAGAATATAATTTAATCTTGAAAACATGTTGTATGTAAGAAATTGAGTTATATTGAGAATTATTTTGATCAAAATTTCATCTGAACACGCATTTGAATTTACACATTACACTACACATCCACCTGCGTTGCAACCTTTTTGCTTTAAGAGTTTGATGAATATATTAAAACAGTAATGTCTCTGCTTAACATTTTTTTTTAATAATAATTTTTAAAATAAATGTATATATTTATTTACAAGATAATCTATAAGTAACCATTTGTTTGGATTAATACTCTGAACGCAGGTCTGGTCTGGTGAGAATATTGTTAAATAAACAATGGTAATTTGCAGAACGGTTTCCGTTTAAGATAAGGAAATGTAATATGAGTTAAAAAATAATGTGCATGCAGTGTAAGTCGCATTGTAAGCTCGTATTAATAAGTGTGCATATTTACAATATTATATCAATGAATTTATCAAATGTATTTCTCATATTATGAATCTATTTTATTATTTTCAGCTTTTGCGTGTAAACAACAAACGGTAAACGCAACAGGACAGCGATTTAAACATGACTGGAAGAAGTAGAGATCTAGCAAATCAATTCGATCCACGGTATAATCATACATATGATTCAGGACAGAGTGACATGGACGAACGAGGACCTGGGACTTTTGAGCGACCTGGCGGCAAGTGGGAAAAAATAGGAATGGATATCAGTAAGAAAATGGAAACAACAGCTTGTTCAGGGATGATGGCAAATATACAACTAGTTATCATGGCACCACACAAGATGCTCTCGCTCCCATGATCAGAGATGGATATGACGGTAGCAGTGGGACACGTTTTAGACACGGAGAGGGGGTATATTCGGCGTCATCACTTGATGTTGCTGCAGGGTACGTGGAACCGTTTGAGATGGGAGGTGATCGGTACCAGGCGATGGTTACGAATCGGGTGAAGAGAGATTCCACAAAAGTAGTTCCAGCTGAGGAGACAGGTCGTGGAACTTACAATGTCACTCCTGACGATAAAGAGATAATCCCTACCGCTGTCCTCCTTATAGACTGTGCAAGTCTATGCCAAAACAAACATCTCATTATCTTTACATATATATGTATCTCTATAAATTACTTCTTTTGCATAAACAGAACTTTAATATTTACACACAAAAAAACAAATAAACCTCCTTTCCTATTTACAGAACGACGGAACTATATATGTGAACATAATATTTCTTTACTTATTTCCTTTAATGTGTAACATGAATGTTCTTAACAAAATGCAGGTTTCATATTATTTGATTCATTTTATTCAGTCAGCATACATTTCAAAGAAAGTAGTTTCTGTGCACTGTAACATATATTATTTATTTGAATACGTTTTCAAAGAATATTACTTATAATCTAACACATTTTGTAATTGTAATGTACTTATTTTTGTATTTATAATGCTTTCTTTAAAGTATACGAATCGTATTAAGTATTGTCTTTTTATCACAAAAAGTATGTATTGTAAACTATCTGATATTATTGTCATCTTATCTTTTGAATATCTTAATAAGAATATAAATATATCGTTGGAGCAAGTACACAGATTTATAAGCCAATTGTGTTACTCTTAATTTACTCTAATGTTAAAATAATTATTGAATGATTTGAATGATATGTGTTCATTCATATATTATTAATTTTAAATAAATAGGTAGCTCTTGATAATATGTAACTTTAATCACGAAATTGCTAAGAAATAGAACACCACATTATAAAAACCGATTATAGCCGTGTTTTACAATGTAACAAAATATTAAAATGGAGGCATTGAGAAATAAATATAGTGAATTTGTGTATTAAAATATGGATTCAAATTTTTTCTTATATAACAAAATGTATTGTGTAATAATTAATGTTATTATACATAAAGTAGTGTAACGCTTAATTACATAATACATTTTTAAACGTCTTTCAAAAATGGTAAAGTATTTTGCGATAATAATAATAGACTAACCATAACATATGAAATTTATTAAAACTGGACACTTGAGTTCAAAATCTTTAAATACATCAATAAAATGTTACATGTATTTGAAACATGCACATCTAATTTTGATGCAGTCAACAAGATTAGCAATATTAGAAAAGTCCATGAGATATTCCGAACTTCATCAACAGAACGGCCTGGTGGGAGCTGGTTTGCTAACAGCAATGGCCGGATATGGTATCTGCCAAACTGGCTGCAATGCAGTCTGGGTGGCGTGTTGTGCGGCCGCAGGAGGTACTGCAGGCGTCACTACAGGTGGAATAGGGGTGCCGGTGGCAATACTGGCCTGTAATGCGGCTCTGGGGACGTGTATGGCCGCTTGTGCCGTAGCATTGGCAGCATCGCCGACCCCGTAATTGTGTATACCTAAACAGACCGGTTTTCGATGTTTCATATATTTGATTATCTAACCTTTATAACCCATTTGATGTTATCTATATAATTTTCTAACTGAAAATGTCAAAAGTTATCCATACTGTTAAAAACATAAACAACTTTTAAAATTTTGATTCAGCATCCGGAAAAATGTTTGGATCAACAAACGATGTTCTGGTCTAACAACAAAGACGAGATAAGGTTATTGGACCCTATCATCTCGGTTTTAGACATGTTTTGGTTTTTATCTACTTATTCACTTTTTGTGTATTTTATTATTCTACTACTTAAGTAAAAGGAAGTAATCTTACATGCAATTATGTTATATTCATTGTACGTTATATACTTTTTCCGTTCACCTTATTTTAAATTTAATCGATAATTTAATTCTAATATATTACATAATTTTATTCTAATTCTCTCTGAATATGATAGCACTTTTTGTGTAGCAATTTGATATATATTACATTGGTGACACGCGAGACATCAGTTGCACTTTGTCTCGCGTGAAAAAACTGTATTCACGACATGCCTGATAATCCCTTATTAGTGACATGCGAGACATTATTGAATTCTTCTATTGGTGACCAGCGAGACAACGAATAAGTATATTTATCCAGAATATATACTAAAAAAGTGACAAATTTAACCAAATATAGTACAGATTAAGTACACTGAATATTAAAAACTGCATTTCACGACTAATCGCGTCGTCTTCGCCAAATTAACGAAACGCCCATACTCGGGTTA
>JAYRBW010131379.1:0-15961 GCA_036023295.1 Invenusta paracnida
TATACTCGTCGGCTGCGCCGACTCTGTATATTAGCGTTTAACTCCTGATAACAGGTAGTTATCCTATACTTAATAAACTATTTCTTGACAAATTGTACCTGATAAGACTCCAAAAATGTCCTTCAATTTAAACGATTACAAATTAGATAACTAATAAAACTATAACTTCAAAACAACCCAATTCATTTTTTTTAAACATAAATACACAATTGAAACAAATACTGTCTCCATAGTAACACGAAAATTAAACAAATGCTTATACCAACACAATCAATATAGACGATGATTGCTGTTCTAAATCGTGACAATAAGTTAGATTTAACAAAATGCAATGTAATTTAGATGTTAATATTGTAATGCCAGTACTAAAATAGTATTGCTTATTTGGTGTTAGTATTGGTGTACATATGTATATATATATAAGCTTAAGCAAGAGATATTGGAAATATTACATGGGAAAAAACATACTTTTAAAATCTTCGAACAATATTAAAAATGTATTACTGTAATGAAACCGCTGGCATTTTTGAGCGTGTGAAAAGTATCAAAATTGTTTATTAGTCAATTTCGTTAAATATTTTAAACCAAATGAAGTATATAGTTTCGCTGAACTTATTCTAAAATGGTTACATATATCGACCGAATTGGTAAGTCTCTGTAATATATGCCTCAATGTATAAATTGCACAATTAAATACTTCATCCAGATCTTATTTAACTATCCAAAGTTGAACCACTTAATTTCATGTAAAGGATAAAATCTACATTCAGAGGTGAGATATTTAGTGTTGTATATAACTTTATTACTGTGGAATTAACAATCTACACTTACATTTTATCATATTGTGATCATAATTAAGGGGGCACTATCTTAAAAATCAGCTATATACGATTAAACATACTATGGAATTGATTTTGGGCATCGTTATATTACTACAACCAATTCATAACTTGCTTATCCGATTAAATAGAAACACATAATAGAATTTAGCTAATATCCGCAATACTATTTGTTTGGTATATTCATATAGCTTTAAATGTTTGTTGTTGAATTTAAAAAGTTACTAGGGGATTAAAATTAAAGTTAAATCCACGACGAGCAGTAAAAATATGTTTCAAAAATTGGTTACTCCAATGAAAGCACATTATAGCCTACATATCATATTATATACCCCTTCCTAGATATAAATCTGATGTGCACAGTTTTGAGGTATCTATACTCTAGTCGCCATTTGAGGGAGGGGGGTCACTATGGAATGTGAAATATACATACATCAATAGACTATTAAGACCGCGGCCTATATCACCGATATTCGCAGATTTGTAAGAAAACTTATAAACGTTGGTGTTGGCCGTGCATAGCAGTGTATATATTATCAAGCTAAGGAATTATAAAGGAATGGAATAGTGTCAATTTACATATTGTGTATACAATAACAATTAATTAAATTGATTTGTAGTCTAAAGTGCATACTACTACTGGTGATAGAATATAATAGAGGAACATTTCAGATAATTTCAAAGGTTAAAGCCAAATTAAAGTTTGAAAAATAAAATAAAAATGATATTGTTCATTAACCATTTCATTGAATTTTTGCGCAAAAACATAAACCGACCGGATGAAGGAGTGAATTTAAGCAAGAAATCATATCATTTGACATTGCATTACCTGATTTATTATTTGATATTAATGAGTCTCATCCTAATCAGAGTCTCATTAAATTTAATTAAAAGATCATTTTTGATAGTAAAGTTTACAAAAGGAGCGAATTTTTAATGTGTGGTAACGTGGCCACCCCTTTGGGTGCATAAATTGTGAATATAGGATTAAAAGATGTAACATTTTATTTTAGGAAAGTAACGAAAGCTTCCATTGCTCCATTTGTTCATTTAAAATTCACAGCACAAATGTGGCAGAGAGGGGATTGATCCTTAATTCACAGCACAAATGCGGCAGAGAGAGGATTAAGTCTTAATTCACAGCACAAATGCGGCAGAGAGGGGATTGAGCCTTATTTCACAGCACAAATGTGGCAGAGAGAGTATTTAGCCTTAATTCACAGCACAAATGTGGCAGAGAGGGGATTGAGCCTTAATTCACAGCATAAATGTGGCAGAGAGGGGATTGAGCCTTAATTCACAGCACAAATGCGGCAGAGAGGGGCGATTGAGCCTTAATTCACAGCACAAATGTGGCAGAGAGAGTATTGAGCCTTAAATCACAGCACAAATGCGGCAGAGAAGTGATTGAGTCTTAATTCACAGCACAAATGCGGCAGTGAGGGGCGATGAGCCTTAATTCACTGCACAAATGTGGCAGAGAGGGGATTGAGCCTTAATTCACAGCACAAATGCGGCAGTGAGGGGCGATTGAGCCTTAATTCACAGCACAAATGCGGCAGAGAGGGGATTGAGCCTTAATTCACTGCACAAATGTGGCAGAGAGGGGATTGAGCCTAAATTCACATCACAAATACGGCAGAGAGGGGCGATTGAGCCTTAATTCACAGCACAAAAATGTAAAGTTTAAAACTTTACTCGATATGGAAGTTTAACAATTACTTGTGGGGTGGGAGCTATGAAATTTCAAAACAGCAGCCCAGTGTGACAGGTGTCAACAGATACAAATTTGCTCGATTAGTTAATAACAAAGTGCAGCTGTCATTAATCCCATCCATACCGGGTGCGCCGTTGTGCCTTCCTCTTCCAGCATTTTTGCTGTGAATTTTCAACGACTAAATGGAGCAATATAAGCTGCCGTGACTTTTCCTAAAATATAATTTTATAACTTTTAGCACAATATTCGCCATATATGGGTGGTCACGTGACTAGGTAAATATACCGTTTATAAAAAAATGTTAATATTCAAAATCAATAAAATTATTTCATTTTTTCAATACTGATTAAAAAAAGTATCGTCTAAATAATATACTATACTATTTTTGTTTATCTGCTATTTTTTAACTTTTGTTTTCAAAAACCTGTTATTTTTTCTCTAATTAAATTTTTTCTATTTTTTTTCCACTGGAACGTGTTACAAAACACCTTGTTTACCTATTACCCATATGCCAAGTTTCAAAATTCTACTCCACCACACATTGTGCTCCTCCCCGGAGATATTGATGCGTAAAATAGCCCGGTATGGATAAGGATTGACATCCACCGATTCCAAAAAATGAATACTTTGATTTAATTATGCGTCGAATATCTCTCTCTCTCTCTCTGAGGAAATATTGCTTCACTCCTCGGTGCAAATTGGATGTTGTTTTGATATAAATATGTACTTTTCATCCAGTTCAGCTCGGCTCCTAAATTTGGACCCCAATGTATTAGAGTAGACCTTCCTGGAAACTTGATGGAACATTGCTCTAATATATAGAAGCTCTCGCAATTCTAGTAGGTAGGTATAACGCTAAGTATGTATATATTGTATCCACATGACAAGGAGTAATTTACAATCTGGAAATTCGTCAACATGCACCGCATAAATAAACACTTGAAACCGTGGAAGTTAATACTATACAATTAATCTAGCATTTAAATAGAGTGTAAGGGTTTCCCAAGGCTTCCGATATATCGGTTATTTGGGCAACTATCAAGAAATGGCTTTCACTATAACAATAATTTACATAAAATATTGAGGCCTTTATTATTATTGTTATCTCAAAATGATATGCTTCAAATCAGACCGAATTTTGTTCTATACAAGTTGTTATTCCAACTCGCTTGTATGTAAGTTAGAAAAAAACAAGTATATGTGTACCTAAAATCTATTTTAATTAATATACAATTATATATATCCTAAAAGAAGGTAGTAAAAGTTGAGAAAATGATATAAATTACAAGAATGGAAAAAGTAAATTACAATGTATCCAACTAATTGAGATACAGGCGACACTACTTCCATACAGCCAGATGGTATACATAGAAACGATGAGAAATGAATAATTAACACTATTTAATTTATATTTCAGTACACGTATGCAATCATGTTCTAATTTAAAAAAATTGCGGAGCTGATTACATGAAAATTACCGAAACTGTTACCATTAGTATACATATACATAACTATATTCGAACTTCTGATCAGATTACTTCGGATTTCAGTACTTTAGGAAGACTTGTGGTTGTCAATAACACTGAGGCTAGGTCCCCCGTAAACTATTTTAATTGAAAACTCCTGTCCCCTTAACTTAAGGTGCAGTTTTAGTTGGAATACATTATGTGCATGATGTACCTCGAATGAAATACTTAGGTACAAAGTATCGCGTGTAGTGGGCTTTATAGTTTGGTTTTAAGTTTATATTTTGGAATGAAAAACACGAACAACTTAAGTGTAAGTATTTACTGTCGGTATCAGGAATCACGTCGAGTCCAACCTGTGGACAGCAACTGGGGATCGTGTCAAAAATCACAATTTAGGGGTCAACAGTGTACTTACTATGCAGGGGTCGAACACTTACACTGACTCTCTCTACATACACAAGTACTCCAAAACACTCTTGACACGGGGGTATTTATGACTTGTCGACCCTTCTAAGATGTAATACAATGCAGATATAATGCGAACCTTCTTTTCTTCTGCAACTTATAACTATTACTTTAGATTAACTCGTGCAACTTGATGTTGGGTGCATCGCTTGGTGCATTAATATGTGTAATTATGTACTTCGATAAAATATAGTTTAGATGAATGAAAATGTTATCTCTATTTTTTGTGTGATATAAATTACTATTTATTGATTTTATGACCAGTTAACGATTGTATCTATATTTTAGGAAGTGTATTTTATATAATACACATAAGCAAAACTAAAGACGCCCACTATTTATATCAAAAATATTGGAGATTTATAATTTCCAATCATTTTTAAAAACGTAATCCAACAAATCACAAAACATTGCGTCAGCATTAACAACACCAAAAACATCACCCCACGTTATTGATCACTTTTATCAAGAAATAACTCCCCCATTTCACAAAGAGAATAATCAATTCGCTTCAGTATAAATCAATTCTCTAAACAAATACTTACATTCAGACGAACAGTAGCGTCAATCAATATAACTTTCCACATATCAAACATCAATAAACGAATAAATTGTCATGTATAATATGGGAACACCAGGGAGTCATCCCCCTCCAGAATTTCTGCTGTTTATTTTCAACTAACAAATGAAGCTTCAGTGACTTTTCTTAAAATATAGTTTTATAACTTTTGACGGTATATTCACTACTGAACACCCCTGTGCGATGGTCACGTGCTGTGGTTACTGAACTGTAAAAAATACAGTTTATAATTTGTAAAAAAATGATAAATTCTACAAATTTACCAAATAAAAGATATTATTTTATTTTTAGAATACTTAATAAAAAAACTTATTGTTTAGATAATACTAAACTATTATTTTTGTACATATCGCTATTTTTCAACTAAAAAAATGTTTTGTTCTTAAAATGTGTTTGTTGATTTGTTTCTATTTCTTTCAATGGATTGTGTTACAAAACATCCTTGCTCGCCTATGTGCCAAATTTCAAAACTCTAAGTACGGGAAGTTCGAAAATTATAGGGTGGCACAATGCACCTCTCTCCTCCCCTCCCCACCGGAATATAGATACATTAAAGTATGCTTAATTGTTCTTTTTATTAAAACAAGTAACTTGAGTGTGAATAATTCTTACATGACTCAAATTTGTTGGCAGAGAACAATGAAATGAAATACCGCGGCACCCGAATAGTGATCATACATTTCAGGATTAATCCAATGTTATCAACTGTAATTTGATGATTCGCGTTGAACTCCACGAAACTAAGTCACGTTACAGCTGCACTCTTTCGAGCATTAACGATATCCCTTGATATCTATTTATTTCCAGGCTACAATAGCACGGTTGACATGAGACTTAATGCCTACGCAGATCCAGACTTTCGGGACAACATGCAACGAGCTCTGGACGCTCTTCAGCCCACCTATAAACTTCTCCATGCCTACATCCGGAAGAAGCTTCGAACGAGATATGACAAGAAGTACTTCCCAAAGAGCGGACATATACCGGCGCATATTTTTGGTGAGTTCGGCAACTTCTTTCTCGCACTGTAGTGTGCAAACTTGAGTTAAGGGGGTTAACAGGTGGTTGTGATATTCTTATCCTATATACCTACTCGTATTATGCTGTAATAGAAATATGAAACATACCGTTGAAAACGTTTATTCATAATCGGAATATCAAAAGTGGCTTATGACTTCCCTGATATTTATGTTGATGTATAATTCACCCTATAAAACCTTTGTTCTAAACGCATAACTCAAAATGTAAGTGAATATGAGCGCTTGATTTGGAGGCCTTTAAGGGTCGAATTCCGAAAGGCTGGTTAAACTAATCTAAGTTTAGCACTTAATCCATGGTTTTCTAATCTAAGGTTAAATTTGATATTCCCAAAAGCAAGTTATCCATGGTTTAACTAACCATTGATTAAACAACCTTAGATTAATTAATCTTTCGTTAGTTAATTTTTGGTTAGTTGACTGCCAATTTAATCTCTAGTTAATGGGAATTCCCTCGAACTTTTAATATTAGAATATGGAAACACAGGTATCCATCGATAGCAATATCGATCCATCCATTACGTTAGTTAGAGTCAGCCAACCAAATCTCGGTTGCAGTTCGATTACCGCTGGACAGAAATATTATTATTAGACGAAAGACGTATTCGGAATTATTTGAAATATATATATAAGAAGTATTATTAATTATATTGTGACTTTTACAATTTGCGAAAACATAACAACAAAAGTTACTGATAAGAAACGTGACAGCAATTTTACTGAAATTCAATTACAGCTTTTGTTTGAATCTGTTGCAAAGCACAAATTAATAAATGAAAATAAAAAACAGTTAGCTCTACAGCAAAATCAAAGAAAAGAGCATGGAAGGAAATATCGAGCTCCTTTGATTCTACAGGAATTAAACGGTAAAGTCATGAGTTGCAAACAAAATGGAACAATTTAAAAGAGTATTTTAAACTTATTGTTGTCATAAGCATGAAATGGGTTAGTTCTATCTTCAGAAATTCTGTTGATAGGTACGTTTTCGTTTTCTATTATTTCTTCAATTACATCCATTGCCCAATTGTTCAATCACAACGACTACAAAATTCGTGTTGTCAGCATAAAGTGCAATATAAATGATAGTTAACCCTGCTAAGAAGTCGAATTAAAATCCCTGGTTAAATATGGCAATAGTTAATCGTTGGTTAGGCTAACCAACGTTTGGAAATATCGATATTAAATCAGGGTTTAACTTTAACCATCGATTAAATTTAACTACACTTTGAGAACACCAGCTCTAGTTAAATATCAAATTTAATCTTAGATTAGCGCTAACCAGCTTTTCGGAATTCGGCCCTAAGAAGTCCTTGTTTTCTAACAATTACATTTTGCCATTTATAGATTGTCCAGAGTCCAAAACCATAGAGTAATAATACCAAGAGAGTTCACTTAGCGCATTTGAATGTATACATCTATCAAACTTTACAGGAAAGGTAATTCGACCATGTAGATTTCAAATTTAATTTTAAAAATGCTTTAAAAAAATGCTTTAAAATGCTTTAAAATCCTTCCTGATTTAAGGTAACATTTTACTTTATTCCCATGAAAAGTGTTTAGTAGTATATGTTTAATAATAGTCCATTTTCAATAAAATTTAAATTAGTCATTCAATCAAAACGAAAATAGTTAAAATAATTATATTTAATGACACATGTCATAAAGTAGTAATAATAACGTCATATAAAACCATACATGTTTAGACCACACTATAATTAACAAAAATATAAGATTGTAAAGAAGGCTCACTCTTTTGAATGAAGCGGAAAATCCACCATTTTGAAACTGCACTAAAAATATCAAAATGTGCGTCAGAATGTCAGCTACAATAATATATAATTTATAGGAGTATAGCTAAAATAATTTAAAAATGTTCGATAGCAGCAAATAACAAGTTTTTCCTACATTATTTGGTATGCATAGCCTATATTGTGTGGGCACTTTATTTCGTATTCCTACGCTTAAAAGTAGGCAAAACTAGTTATTTGCCGCTATCGAAAAACATATTTGTTATTCAAGCTATATTCTTAAAATTTACATATTATTGTAACTCTAATTCAGGCGCACATTTCTATATTTTTACTTTTCATATCAGAACTTGATATCATGTACATTCGCCTGTTTTAAAAGCAATCTTTTATACTGTTTTAGAACGTAAATTACCATCGCATTGGTTGGAATATAAAATGACGAAATTTAAATATTTAAACAAATTTTTACGCTTTTTTGACTGAGTGAATTCTCTTGGTATTATTACTCTATGTTCAAAACATTTCCATAATATATTTTTTTCCTATTTAATCGAACTTTGTTATCTGTGTTTGTTTTTCCAAGGATTTAAGAATCAACAATTGACATCCTTTTAAAAATAAACTTACCGGCAAATATGTAAATAAGAATGATACTTGCGCGCATAAACAAAATTGTAACTTATTCGAAAGTGAAGAGGTAACATAGATCATCATTAAATATTGTGAGAATTAATTATCAGAAATGTATCTAAGTTTTTACACAATATAGTCGTTTCTATAAAAACCATTTTTGTAATATTATTTTCATCAAAAGATTATTATTCCCTATTATTTACTATTGTACAAACTGCACAACACTCTATTGCAATAGAAACAACGAATGACTATGTAATACATGTTACATATTATATTAAATCTACAATACTAAAGAATACGACTTGTGCATACAAATTAGTCATCTTAAATGTATTTAATACGTCATAGAGTTTCAAAGTATATGCAAACATGTATAATTGTATGTTCACGCTTCACAGGTTGAACGTCAAAAACAGTCTTTTAATGATACTTGGGGTTTCCGTTTATTTTGTCGTGTGAACAATCATGAATTGGCGATAGTTACATAAATATAACAAAAGAGTAAAATATTGTATATTATATTAGAAATATAATTCGTAAAATACAGTTCTACTCATATTTGTCATATTATCACATTAGTATGTATAATATATTTAACTTACAGTCTTACTTAAATCTGTTACATTTTAATTGAGAATGCCACTGATGAGGTGATATTATTAGGAAATATAGCTCTACACAATAACTTTCTAAATCTTTATTTATTTATTATAAAATTGCAACTTTTTCGTAGCAGCACAGACTTCATAAATTCACATTTTCAAAAATATGAATTATGCAAATTATAGTATTTCATTAACAGTCATCTAGACATCCAATATCAGCTGCATATCTACATATATGTGGGTCTTAGAGCAATGTTTCATTTTCATAAAATAATCAAACGTTAATGGTGAAGCTTGACTAAACACGTTATTTGAGATATACTGAATGTTCAAAAGGATTAATTCCGCAATCAAAACGTTAGTTTTCCTTTATTTCATATGTATATATTAGTATGACTTTTTGAAAGACATAATACGATTTCAAAATACCAGATTTTCGTTGTGAAATATCTGTTTTTAGCGACCATTAGCTACAGGTCGTATGTTTACATATATTGCGTACTCATAATAGAGCTAATATCTTCCAGGAAACATGTGGGCTCAATCTTGGTCGAACCTGCAGCCGTTTGTAACACCATTTCCGAATGCCTCAAATATGGAAATCACCGCGAATATGGTTAAACAGGTAAATAGTTTTATTCCATCGATTTGTTCTTGCAATATATTCCAGAAATGCCAAACTTGCGTATTTAACAACTTGTTCACTTTTATTTCAATTACTAAGTTATAAATATGTGGATTGTTATTATAGAATATTTATCTTGAATAGTCCTGATTCATTTCGCATATATTTTCCATAAAATCATCTTCTTTGTTTGCATTTGCATTTTTATTTTATAGAAATACAATGCGAAGAAAATGTTTGAAATGAGCGACGAATTTTTCCAATCCCTCGGATTGATTGCCATGCCAAGTTTATTTTGGAAGAATTCACTGATTGAAAAGCCAAATGATGGTCGCGAATTAGTTTGCCATGCCTCTGCCTGGGACTTCCATGATTCAAAAGATTTCCGGTCAGTTTTCTTAATGGTTTTCTATAAACAAAAGCATTTTCTAGTTTTTTAATAAAGATAGTGTATGCGTAAGAATCCCTGATATTTACTTGATGAGATTACTTCTTGTTTCAAGACTTAATTTACTTCAATTTCAAACAGACGACAGCATTACAGTATGTCTAAATGTTCTTAATATGGTGCTGTTTTGTTTCGTATATTAAAATTATGATGTACGTACAACAAAAAAACTCAATTTTATGATTTTTTATAAATTATAATTAACTTTTTTGTATCTAAATTTTTTATTAGAAAAAGCTTTTATAACAAATCCATCAATGAAATATATTATTAAACAAAAGTATTTAACTACGAAGTTTCAAAACTCGATTCCACTAGGAAGTGAAACAATTATAGGGGGAACCTCACAGGAACCTTGCAGGGGGGATTAAGGCTTCGAACGCATCGATACCTCAGCAATTGGCATAGTCGCTGAGGGAACAAACTACAATAGGAATGACGCAACTGCCAATTCGCTCTATTTCTTTTGCTTATACAAAATAGTTGAAATGTTAATATTTAATCAGATTGCGCTGGAGTTGTATTATGTTTTAAGCGAATAATATGAGAGGCTAGTGTTGCTACAGACAAGGATCCACTTAACAGTTAACTACATTATGTCCTAAATTCCAGAATCAAGCAGTGCACAGCTGTCAACTTTGAAGACCTACTAACGGTGCACCACGAAATGGGTCACATCCAGTATTACCTCCAGTACAAAGATCTGCCTGTGGTGTTTCAAAGTGGCGCCAACCCGGGGTTCCACGAGGCCATTGGCGATGCCATAACCTTATCGGTTCAAACACCGCAGCATCTCAAAGCAGTGAACCTTACGGAATCTTATAAAAACTCAAATGGTAAAGAGACTGCAAGTTCACTGTATATTTGTATGGTATACATGACTTACACAATTCATAATTTGGTTGATATCCGATGTTCTGGTCTTCTTACGGTTGTCCTCCTTTTACGTATGTAATTTACTCATTAAATTAACTGAAATAACTTTCCAAGCGATCTATTTTTAGAAGCTCAGTGAGTAAAGAATACTGGATTTAAATAGAAAATTAAATTGGTAGAAATATTACATATTTATCCAATTTATATTGAAAGATATTAACTTTTATTAAACTTCTTAACGTTAAAACACGTTTATTAAATAGAGTATAGTATTTAAACACTAGTCTCAGTGTTATTCATAAAGAAGTAAAACCAAAAATTAATAAAGAAATACAAATAAATTCCGAAGCGTTTCGGTTGTGGCTACAACAAATAACCATTACACTTGTCAAGAACAAATCTGGTGTCTAAGGAACTTTATGACTCATTGAATTCGTAATTAAAATATTGAATTCATCGAATTTCGTTCATTTGGCAGAAACGCAAAAATCTTGATGCGATTTTTAAAAGAGGGTACACCATCTCCCTATATGCCCATATTTCATTGATTGAATGTGTAAAAGCATTATTACTCATCGGATGCGAATGAATTTTCTTGTATGTTAAAAGCTTTGTCCTACATAGCTTTGTCCTGTATTGAAGAAGGAGTCACCGTACTTTCTCTACTTGAATATATATGTGACAAGCGCAGCCTCAGGAATACGGGAGATTCATTATCAAAATATCAACGAAGATTTCTCGTACAGTAACCGTCAACACATTTATGTTTAAATATATAAATATCGATATTTTTCCGATCCACCTCAGAATCTGACATCAATTATCTCATGAGTATTGCGCTGGACAAGATCGCTTTTCTCCCCTTTGGATATCTGATGGACGCGTGGAGATGGGACCTCTACGGGCAAACTGATATCCACAACCTGGACATGAACAAGCGCTGGTGGGATTTAAGGTGATCGCAAATGTTACTTAATAAAGGGAAATACTTAGAACAAGTTAGAGGAATATATTGTTGTGTAAAAAGTGCTGACAACTTAATACTTTAATTACATTTTGTTTTTAATTCGCTCGTCAATTTCATAATTATATATCATAAAGTATAATTCGATTCACGGTGGATTATCATGGCTTATATATGTACATAATTGAACCACTATATGGCAGGAAATTCTAACCACTCAAATCACTATGTGCATATCAACATATACGCTGCATTTTCTGTTCTTTTCAGATGTAAATTGCAAGGAGTTTTCCCACCAGTAATGAGATCAGAAAAGGAATTTGATCCTGGAGCAAAGTACCACATTCCTGCAGATGTTCCGTATATAAGGTATCTTTCTAGTTGAATACTATGCTTATTGTGAATATGACGTAATAATAATGTCTCTTAGTATGTATGTCGAAACATAATATAGCATGTATAGAAGTATGTATGAAATGATCAAATTACTTAAGAGATAATATAATTTTGATTTTAATTATATATAGGTATGCAGTAAATATTTTATGTTATTAAAAAGTCGGTTAAATGTAAAACCTTATTGAGACTGACAAGTTCATATTTTTATTGAAGGCATTCTTACTATATCAGTTAACATGCAATTATAATCCAAGTTGATGCAACAAAATGTAACCTCAAACTTGGATTTTGTCTATTTCGAGTGTTAATTTGCCTATCCATACGCATAATGGAACTCGTCTCAAAACGCATTGTGAAAATAAATGAACGTCGGCTTTCTAAATGCTACACTTTCAGATATTTCTTCAGTCACATCTTCCAATTCCAACTCCACAAAGCGATGTGCAATGCAGCGAACCACACTGGGCCGCTCCACAAGTGCAACATTTACAAGTCCAAAGCTGCTGGAACCGTTCTTAGGTGACTAAATTAATTTCATCTTTCAAGGAATAAAGTAAATATAAAATAATGTAAACCAACATATTACGTTTTATTATCGTATTAACATTATAATAGAACGATTATTATTATTATTATAGCTACAGACAGCAAATAAAGATAATAATCCAAATCTAAAATAAAATATGTAACAACAAGTAAGAAGCCAACAAGAGTAATCATTTTTTTCGTTATCTATGAAACATTAATTTAATTGTATTTAACATGTTTTTAAATAAGGTGCAATTTATAATTATGTATTTAATTTATTATGTGACCGTTGCCTGTTTCAATATACGAGTCATCATAATTGTAGTACAGTTTATAGAATTCTCATTTGTAAAACATTACTACTGATTTTAAATAGTAGTAATATAGAATAATTTAGAGAATTTAATAATTTTAGAGTTTTCAAACACTTTTTAAGATTTACTAAATGTGTAATTGTGTATTGATTAATTGTACTAATGTAAATATTAAAGAGTTTATCACATTCATTAGCAGAACGTCACCACGTTGACAGGAAGAAGTTGTCTTATTTTGACAATGTTTGCAACGACCCTGTCGACCTGTCAGTTTTGTAATGTGGTCCAAACCACCCCTTCGCATTTGTCCAATCAGCTGGCGAGATGGTCCTGGTCGTCATGTCTCTGTTTGACCTTGACTCAAAAGAACTCTTACAATAGATCTTCAAAATTTCAGATGATTCATCGTTCCACATATGAATTTTCGTGCTGGATATGCTGCAACAACTAAGACATTCAGGAAATCGCTGAAATTAAACTACTGTACGTTTGTTTCTCAGCTGAAGTCACTAAACAAGGAAGCGAACAAGAAGGTCCACACCTCCCAACTATTTGTTGTAGGAGGCCTCCAATTTATTGTTATTCTATTGACACACTCAAACCATTTCATTGGAAAAATATTTATACTGGCCTCTTTCTATTTTTTCGTCTGTTTCAGTTGACATTTTCAGTGCGGTTTGATCCTATTGTAACAGTAAATCGTAGTTCCTTTTCAGTCAGCATTCTGAAAATGTTCGTTGAAGTAAAAACATGGTTTTGATATCTTTAAACAGGAAGTGTTATATCATCCATTTCCTTGTATCTATCTGTGTTGTAATAATCAGATTTTCCCACCAAACGTTATGAGATTACACAAATTACTTTAAATTTGTTGTTGTATCAAGAGAAGCGTTGTCAGCTATATGCAATGTTGAACTTATCACAAAATCCAGTACTACACTTACGCAACCAGTAAATAAGTATTTCAACAAAGCATAATAGCTTGATTAAATTTAACTTTCCGTCTTAAAAGTCAAATTTCACTCAAGTTTGAATTAATTAATATGTACATATGAAAACATGTATGGACACAGTTTTGAGGAATATCCCATTTGTTAAAACTATTATCTTCTAGTGACATTGGAACATTAGAATAAAAATGGAACATTGGCATTATTAGTATATTAAAAAAATAAAAATACTATTTTCTACAACATTTAATTTATGAGACTCGTGTCATATTTACTTCATGTAACACACACTAAAAAATTAACTATACATGTCAAGAAAACCACAATAATCCCACCTTTCATACAATTCGGTGAATTCACCTTTCATGAATTCGGTGTATTACTGATGCCAGGGAGACTATAGTTTCGCTCTTATTAGAGCTCATCAGCTAGCAGTACTCTATAAGTCAACAAGTGTATACGAACACCAATTTGAATAAAACAGTTTTTGACTTTCTCTAAGTGTTATGCAACTTGGTGTTCCAATGCTCTCGTGGGCCTTGTAGAGTACTGCTTCTTTGTGGTTTATTACTGTTATCTGGGGTTCGGCTAGCTGATGAGCTCTAATAAGAGCGAAACAGCGCTGTCCCAGTCTCTCCCTTGGCATCAGTAATATAATAATAATAATAAATACAAATAATTGTATATTTATAAACAAAAAAGCGTGAAGTACCATAAGCAAGGGAAGCAAGGTACGAGTATAGTTACAAAATAAGTGTAATATAGAATTCATAATAGTAATAATAGTAGAGAGAGCACAATAGAGTAATTATACCTACCTTAGCAAGATATTGAATTTTTACAGGGGAGAAAAAGAAAAGAAAAAATGAGTCAAAATTAAGCTTTTTTAAATTAAATTTTTGGTATATTTGGACTATTCTGCTTCTCTCTGTAAAATATTAAATCTGAATTCGACTTAGAAGTTTATGAATATACGTCATTTGAAATTGACTTATTGATCTAATTAAAATAAAAAATATAATTGATAGCTTGTTTAACTAAACTTTCTTGCTTATAATGTTACGTGATTTAATAATATTTTAATGACTGTAAAAATATTTAAAAAATGAATGTTAATCCAATTCAAACGAAGCACTTAATTTTTACAACTGTTAAATTTTCGCAACATATGCTTCATTTTTCTAACTTCAATAAATATACATTGAATTCGTAATATTTTAAAAGATTAGCAATGAGATCAAAATTTTATATTTAAATATGTTGTTACTTTTTGGTTTTATAGTTTATTAGGGGTATTATTATTTGATAGATCTTTATTATCATAAGTAGGTCAAAGTCATTCAATTTAGTTTCACTTTCTATTGAAAGAGACTATTCTTTGTGTGCGTTATTATACATTAATTTGTTATTTTCAAAATATAATACTTAATATCAAAAATGTTTAAAATTAAAGATTTAGTAAATAATGGTCAAAATTTGTGTTTTTTAAATAGTGTAGTGAAACCATTAATAGAGTAATGATTATACAAAGAGTATTACTCTTTTAAATTCTGCATGCATTTCAATACTACTATTTACCTATCTAAAAGCTTATGCAAAATATAGTTTTAAGAACTGAGAATGATTAAATCGTGTATGTAGTAAAACAGTTTGAGATATACAGACAATAAATTATTTATTATATAGACAACTTACGTATGTTAAAATTGTATGAATATATATATTTGTTCTTAAAATTAATTTAATCAAAATATTTAA
>JAYRBW010131390.1:0-15961 GCA_036023295.1 Invenusta paracnida
TTTTTTGGCCATTCTCTTTACATTCATAGTCATTTTAAGCACATGTAGAATCCACATCTTTACATGGAAAGGGTACATGGATAAATGTACACCAATAGAGCAAAGCCCCTGGTGAGAGGTTTGTGGGGCGGAGTTCCTTGAAAATTTTCTATAATTTTAAGCATAATTTAGAGGAAAATGAAACCGAAACAATACATTTAAAAAGAGTGAATATACTAGAAAAAGAAAAATTACATATAAAATAATGTAACATGTAACAGAAACAATGTGTATTATATACAATATATTGCAGTAATAAGGATAGATTAGGATAATATTTTTGCAAATATTTTTATTGCAATAATATTGCAAAGAAGATATAATAATTTTGCAATATAGATATATATTAGATAGATTATAATGTGTATATATTCATGCAACATTGCAACTCATAATTCCTTGCACTTGTGTTCATAAATATTATATTGATTGCAGAGAAAAAATTGTGTTTCACATATCTGGTTATAAAAGTGTATTTTTCTTCAATATATTAAATAGAATATAGATATAGTATATATTATTATATACATTGTGTGTATACACCCCTGCCAGAAAGTAAAGCAGCACCCTACAATTTTTATATTTCTGTGTTTTTTTCAGAATTTTCTGCTAAATATAACAACTTTAAAATATTTAATTTAATGTTTGAAGTTTTTTTCAATACTTTAGAACATTTAACTGATCAATCAATAAAAATAAATAATACATTTTTGAGATACAATTAATAAATCACTTTAATTATTAGGGTGCAGCATTACTTTCTGGCAGGGGTGTATATATTCATGAAACTCATAACTCCTTGCACTTGAGTTATCATATAATATATTATCGTAGTCTAATATAATACCATTGGATAATTATCATAATCAGGTGCAGATGTATGTACAAACATATCTAACAAATTTAAAATGTATGTAGATATATTTTTAATTGATTCAGTTTTTTCTTTGAAATATCATTTTTTAAGACATATAGAAGTCAACTTCACTAGAAAAATGTTCAGTAATAGTGTTTGTGTGGGTGGCATAATGGTTAAAAAGGTTATGGGTCTAAAAGTCTGATTTGAATTGCTACCACATCCTAATATGTAGTAAATAACGAGTCTTTATAAGGATTGAGTTCTCTGAAACTTTGTTCTTTTTTCTTTGTAACTTCTAATAATGTTCCCAATTTTTTCAGGCTGCAGGTATTGTGTATAGGTATACCTGTACTAAGTGTAATTCTTCCTATATTGGACAAACCAAAAGATATATTATTAAAAGAATTAATGAACATTGCAAGAGCGATCTCTTTAAGCATCACTTTCTGTGTAACAATATGGTATCGTTCAACAATTACTTTCAGGTTCTTGATACACATCCTAAATCCAGAGACTTGCTTATCCTGGAATCCCTACACATTGCTAAACACACAAATCTGCAGTAATGCTGACTCATTGTTTCTTCTTAGTTCTGCTTTCCTGTCTATTCTTGCTCCCACAGCAACTAGTTATTAATGTGTAATGTTTTTCCTGTCTCACTCTTTTTTCTGATTGGTTCTTTTTTCTGTAATATGTTTTGTGTACTATTTTTAACTCTTACGTATTCATGTGTAACACTCACTTCTAGCTTGATAATGAATGCTTAGTTCAAAACATGTCATGCAAATAAATGTTGCCTCAGAAATTGCTTTTTTGTTTGTTTAATTATGACCAAGAGAAACTTATTGTAAAGATTCAAATTCGCTTTTGTTTTTAATTTTTAAAGTTGCTATTTTTATTTTTGAATGACAAGTGTAAAAATATTATTCATATATTAATATGCCACACCAGTAATATAAAAGCATAATTTCCACATATATCATACACCACGCCATTTATTGAAATGTAAAAAAAGCTTGCCCCAGTGCATAAAAAAGGAGTGAGCCAATAACAATATTTTATAAAAAGTCTTTTTGTGCCATGCCAATAAAATGATCTTATGCCAGAGATCTCCGAGGTAATGGGTCTCAATTACACATGTGATTTTAAGGGGTTGCACAACTTTGTCTGATTTCAGGAAGCTGAGATTAAGGGGCTGTCAACAATTACATTTCGTCACACTTAGCAGAAAATGGCCACTAACTCCAAACCCCCTCCCCCAATAATGGACATATATCCATATCATATGATATATGAAGAGAATGCAATGTATATAGAACTCTAGAGTGTAATGTATTTTAATTACTTACATTTATCCTGAGATGTATGGCATTATTTTGTTATATTTACCAGTATAAAATTATCTCGTTTCGTTTTATTTACTCACTTCAAAATTGTGTATTATTTCAAAAATAACATTAGCAAAAATGCAAGAGTATACATAAAACAAATCATTTATTATATAATGCAGAATAATAATACAAACATATAATACAGTCCTATAATACAAACTGTATTAATACGCTTTCACTGTGTTTACCCATACCATTGCATATTACTATCTTGGGTAAACACACCAAAAGCTCTCCAAAAAGAGTGCTCCTACTTTTCGAAAATGCTCATTGTATATTGCTAATTTTTCTTAATATTGGCTAATCTTCAGTATTAAATAGCACTCCCAAAATTCAATATATTTACTTTAATTATTTATATAAAATGTTATTGTTTATAATTAATAGCATAATTCCCATCCGATATAGAGGCAAACTTTTAAAACATATATTTTTGATAACATGCTTGTAAAAATTCCATTAAAAAATTTTGTATTTCATTTGATTTTCTTCTTGATTTGTATTTGAAATGCCTCAGTTATCACTGTTTGGTAACTTTATCAAGTAAAATAAGTATGCTATATATAAAAATCCAGCAAATAGATATGAATGCTTTGTAGAATGCCATGTACATAGAAATAAAAAGGCTATTCTGAAGAAGGAGAAAGTTTTGGAGGCTAATTTTATTTGTTTTTGTCAAATTACATCAATTTTATCATTAACAATGTCATATTTCTTTATTACCAATTGTTATTTTGAATACACATACCTAAAGTTTGGGGATTGACACTGCTTATTTACCATAGATGATGTAAAAAATGTGATTCTATACAATTTGTTGAAAATATTTCTTCAAATATAAAGATTATAAGCTAATAATTTGTTTATCTGCAATGAAAATCGGAATTTACTGAATTATTAAAAAATCTTCACTTAATAAACTGTCAATGGTGAGTTTGAAAAACTTGTTGTGATGCCTTAATGGATTTCTCTTCAACCCCCTCCCCCCTTAGCAGCCATTTTCCATTAAGTGTGATAAAAATTAATTGTTGACAGCCCCTAAATAGACACAAAGTGTATTAGTATTACTGTTAAGGGACTGTTTTAAGTAATAAAAAGTGTATATGTAAGTTACCATTAGTGTTACCCACTTACTTATTTTCAATTAAAAAAGGGAGCCCAATTTATGTATATAACACAGAAAAACACTAGTTATTTGGAGCATTTAAAAGACATACCTGATATACACATTACAGGAATTATGTAGAGTGCTTGCAAGTACTTTTAAGGCTGATTCACATTACCTGCGTTTGCATGTTTGAATTGTGTGATGAGGTATATGAACACGCATGTGTGCATGTATGTGTTAATGCAAGTATAAAAACACGCAGAGAATCACACGCAAATATCATTCACATTATCTGCATGTATCTGCTGCATGAGACACCTTATAATATAATATTATTAGTATATTATTTATATATCATTCATTATATCTTAATATTATAAAATGGCACCATCAAGACATCAAAAGAAATTACTTGCAGCAATGGCAATATCAATTGCTGTTGTTATAAATAAAACTACCCATAGAAGACAATAATAATGACCAGTCCTTTTGAGATGAGAAGAAATTGGCAATTTTATCTGAGGATCAAGATGCCTTATTTCCTTTAAATTATAAATGAATTCATACTTTTGAATTTCTGCTATAAAATTTTTTCATAGAATTTTTCTTGGTCTTTAGCAGTAAAAAACTTATCCATTATGTTAAAATTTAATTTAGCTGTATAATTTCATAAAGCATATTGAAAATTTTGATATAGCGGTGTAATTAAATAATAATGAATACTTGGTTTCTCAATTTATATAATTTATATATACTAGGTATATAATATATAATCGTTAACACTATACAATAGCCAAAATATATAAAAACAAATAATTGACCAATAGAAACAGCTACAGCTTGCAAATAGTTAAAATATGTTCAACTACAGATTTGGGCCACTTGCATCTTGACTTCGCAGTGAAACTGAGACTTGTACTTTAATTGCCTCTCTTGCGTGATTGTCTACATGACTTGTGTGGTTGACCTCATTTCTTGTTGCATGTCAAATCTATCACGCAAATGCCAACAAGCAGGTAATGTGAATCGACCTTTAGTAATGTACTTGCCAGCTTTTAGAGCAATTGTTGGAGTTAGTTCTTGGCCATAAATAAAAAAATTTTCAAAAATAAATAAAATGATAAATAAATGTAATTAACTTTATATGTTTATATATCATAATACTATTGTAGAGGATAGTGAGATGCTTGATAATTGTGGTGTGGTTGCCAGGTTGCAGCTGCCAGCTTTTAGTAGTGTGTAAGGGTTACTTGTTAAAATTACATCTATTTATTTTCAGAAAAATCTAAATTATGGCCAAGAAATCCACAATTGCCACTTTTTGTTGTGTATAGTGGGGTTACTTGTTAATTACATTTATTTTTTGTTTTTTTTAATGTTTTATTTAATTTCCGAAAAAAATTAATATGTGGCCAAGAACTCCACAATCACCATTAAAGTATTATATTAAAAATAATTTGTCCATGTTTTAATTTAGTTACATTTTGACTTGTTTTGGTTACATTTTGACAGGCATTCCTACTAGACATAACTAGTTACTAAGCCAAGGTATATTTTAATTTTTGTATGTTTAGATTTTTAATATTCTAACACCCTGGCTATAGTAAGATGGGTTCCCTATCTGTTATGTGTTATTTATATATTATAAATGTAATTTGACTTAATTATATATTTAGCATCTCTAATTTTTTTCTTCAAATTTTGATTATGCTGATTTTTTTTTCAAACTAATTTCTGTGATAATTTGTTTGATATACTCTACTTAGTAATAATATGAAATAATTACTAAAAATATTTTATCAGTAAAGGTATTTTTTGGTCAAGTAGGATTTTCTGCCTAAGGTACAAAATTAAAAAATTGGAGTTTACATTTTCATAGCTAATTTTGTAAAAACAATGATATGTACTACAAAACATGTAAGACAGGCATAAAGTTATACAACATATCTATAGATAAGTATTAGGTATTGTAAGTAAACATTGTTACAGAAAAACATGTTTATGTTTTGCTGTACCTATGGTGTATGTAGCAATAGTAAATATGAATAACAATGAACATATAATTTACTACATATGATACAGTTTGAAACATTCTACATTTAAGGCAACATTGCACTTTTCACACCTAATTTTTGTGTGGCATTTGTACTGTGCACATTTACCATTCAATATAGTAGAAGCACATTGGCAGTTAGCTACTGCATCTTTTTGTGTGGCAGTAGCAGCAGGTCTACAAATACTGATTCTTCCCATTCACTTTTTGGGATACCCCAAAGACAATAACACAAACAATACTATCTGATGTGTGAACTGCATCTGAGTACAATTTGAATCCCTTGTCTTTTGGTACAACCACCAGCCATTTACACAACAAGCTCTTATAAACCATGCAAAATATGGCCACCACCATTTCTTAGATCGAATGCGAATATCATATGTGGCCACCCATTGATCAAACAGGTCTACTCCTCCCATGTCATTATTATAGATTGCTATAGGCTGAGGCATTGGAACTGAGAGTACATTTTTTTCTTTCCTAGACCAATGCCATGCAGCAACATTTGGTCCAAGAGAGGCATAGTTGGTGGCAAATGTTATATTATTAACTGCTTGGTTATCATTCCATCTAACCACTAACAACTTGCCATCTGTAGCTGCATCA
The DNA here is from genome assembly GCA_036023295.1 of Invenusta paracnida. Classification (NCBI taxonomy): domain Eukaryota; kingdom Metazoa; phylum Platyhelminthes; order Proseriata; family Coelogynoporidae; genus Invenusta; species Invenusta paracnida. The sequence continues at coordinate 6,060 of JAYRBW010131390.1, forward strand.
GATGCACCCAGCAATCGCTTCTCAAAACGTTTTCTGTTCTCAAAAGGAATGTTTGATAAATTGTTCTCTTGCAGAGTCCCTAAACCTCCAATACCTTTCTTGGAAAGAGCATCCAGTAGCAAAATTGATATAAAAAGATTGTCAATTAACAAATTGTATGACCCTGTGCAACATTAGCTTTCCCTGCTAGTCCCAAAACTACATTACCTCCTTGGCCCAATCCAGAGTCTGGTAAATCCATTGATGTACCACAAAATGGCTCTGCATGAACTAAACTGCTGTCCTTTGTTGCCAGGGTCTACAATTTAAATCCAAATTGAATGGGTTTTCCTTGAATAAATTGCTTGCACCCATGTTTACCATAATATGGAATCATAGTTTCATCTACAGACACATTTTTTTATGGCATTGTCATGGACAAGGTATTTTTTAGGTACAAATTTTATCAAGGATAAAAATAGTCACAACATTTAATCCCAGATAAAAGTACAATATGACAAAAATTAATCATGGATAAAAGTACAATGGGATGCTCTATGATATGAAAATAAGTAGTTCAATGAGTGTAATATATGTACAAATGGCACGCATTAAAGAGGCTAGGCTCTTGCTCTATGATATAAAAATAAGTAGTTCAATGGGTGTAATATATGTACAAATGGCACGTATTAAAGAGACTAGGCCCTTGCTCTATGATATGAAAATAAGTAGTTCAATAGGTGTTCAATGGGACACCTACAAGTCTTTCTTGGACAACAGAAACAGGCACTTGATGTCAATGCTGCACAAATGGTTCAACACTTTGCTGCCCGATTTGTAGGGACATGCACACCCACATTCATTGATGAACACATGGATTTGTTGATGTTGTAAGCCTGCATCCTTATCCCCTGTCAGGTATAAAGGCACCAGGTCCCACAATGTCTCTTGACACTGAATGGGTGACAGATAGCACCAATCGATGATTGAACAATTCACCAGGGTATTATTCAATTGACCTGGCTTTAGGTGACTTTTGACAATGCTGTAGAATGATTCTACCACTGCTTTGCACCCCCCCATTGCTCAAATCACATCGACGGTGATGGTCATCTTGACCAAAAAATGAGTGATGAATTTACATTTGGGATGAAGGGGGATAAAATCGAAGGCATTTGAAATATCTATGCATACTGCTACAAGATCAGGGGTAAAAGGCATAAGATGAATGATGGCAGGAAAAGCAGGCAAGTAGAATTTCTTTTTAGGTAATAAATGCGACATGTGGGAGAAATGTACAACAAGCCAGGGGGAGCCATCTCCCTTACGGACAATACAAGGAAAAGCATGAAAAGGGCCACATCTATGGACCGGAGTAATAATGTTTGCTTCTAATAAGGCAGAGGTGTAAAGACGAATGTAATTATTAGGAGGTATGTAATGCTCTTTGGCAGTGACAATTTTAGGATACAATCTAACCCCTTCCTGAAAAACTAGCTACCCTGGGGCTAATATTGTATTTACATTGTATATATCATCAACACGTCTGTCAGAATCTTCAGATTCATCAGGTCCTTTGTCCATACCTCCAGACTTCCTAGAGGGATTGTGGCGAGGTAAGGGATCATGAACACCAATCCCTGGAAAGATGGGGCCTGACAGCATCAGGCCAGGGTCCAAGATCACTGAATTTGTAGCAAATTCCTCCTAATCAGTTGAGTAGGTTTCATCTGGAAACTCCTGGTTGATGAAGTGGCGTATATCCCGCAGCACTGCATCCAGGTCCTCATGGTGATCAGATTCTCTATCCCTGAGAGAATTAAAGTCTACGAAAAGCTCAGGCCCCTTGTCTTTGGTGACATTCCAGTCCTGCTCTCGCTGTGGTTGAGTTCCCCAAATTCTTTGTGGGAGATCATACGGCCCAACCTGGTCCTTGGTATCAGGGAGGTGGAGAAGAGGGAAAAGATCCTTTTTGGCATCTTCAGGAAAGAACATGTCCAACAGGGCGTCCAGATTGGGGTAGACTTGGGGCGAGTCGAGATTCAGACTGTCAATGGTGTGGTCCAACAGATCTAAGAGGCAGTCTGACTGCTCCAATGCCGACATCTCTGGAGTAATCAGATCAATAGTGCCCACGTCCCTAGGGCTGGGTGGCCTCTTTTTTAACATTGGCCGACTTCTGTTGTCCTTGTGTGTTCCCTCCTTTCTGCTGCTGCTGCTGGCGTCCATATCCACTCCCCTTGTTCCCCCCCATGAGGTGGAGCAATGTGTACAAACTGCATGGGAGGTACCCTGAATTGTAGAGAGGGATCGGATATCATTTGCCGCCACTTTGGTCCATCCTCTTTCTGTGATGATAGAGAGTGTGTGTACTCTGTCGTGTATACATTGAAGTGTGCCCTCTCTGTCTTCAGTAAGGAAGGCTTGAAAGATTGTGTGTAGGGACTTGGCTTCTGCTCGTCCCGCTTTCCCAAGAAATGAGTTGTCATCTTTGTTACTGGCGAGTTGGTGGAGGGCCTCTTCCACGAGTCAGACGTCCACCCGGGGTCTCTGTGGTTGAGGTCGATTTTGTCAAGGTATCCAGAAAGGAGGCAGATCTTCTGCAGAATCGAAATCATCCTCTCCATCCAGTGGATTCTCTGGGATGTGAGGTTGGCCTCATCAATGATTTCTTCTATGATGGCCAGCAGTTTCAGCAGCGACCAAGCCTTCCAGCCGCTGCTCCAATTGGTCCATCCTTTGTCTCTGTTCCCGCTGTATATGGGCCTGAAGTTCGACCACAACGTCAGCCCCAACGTCCAACTCTTCAATAATGTCCTCCTGTCCGGGTGCCCGAGAAATACACCTTCATGTTGCACAATTTACAGAAAAGAATGCAAAAAGAAACCTTTGGGTACACGGCAAGAGAGCTTACAAGACTAGTGTCAAACAGAATTCTGATTTCTAATAGTTTAGAACAACAAACAAATGTGGCACTAAAGGTGACACAAAAGGGGATACTAGCAAACAAACAAACACTTAATATAGAATAAAATCCACAATGTTTTATTTAATTTAAAGTCATACCACAAAATAAATAAATATAAAAATAGGGGATGAGGTTTTATGCCAAAAAATAAACTAAATTCCTTGGGATCGCCCTGCAAAAGATTTAAAATGGAACCAACATATAACTATTCAAATAAACAAAAACATTCCACTATTTTACAATATGAAAAAATAAAATAAATTAAAATCAACTTAAAGCTTATTCAATGCACTAATATCTCTAAATTTAATTTTGGAATTGAATTATTTGAAAAACCAAATAATTCTACTTTTAAACTACTTCAGTATGCACAAAATAGGATCCTTAGGATAATGTTATATATTTTAAAAGGAAAATTATATCCTCTAAGTATATTCAATAATCTACACAAATGTTATATGTACTTGTACATCACAACTATAACATTATATTAGCCCTACTAATTCATGATATACTTTACTTCCCATCCAATATATATAACTATGTAAATAAAAAATATTCATACAAGTATACATAACATAAATATGAGATATCCAAAAAATATCTATTACAGCAAATGCATACAAAAAGCTAAACAAAGTTATGGATGCTGCTAGTATATTTTGGGATAGTCTAAATAAAAATCTAAAAACAGAAAAAGTTTGAGGCCAAACTGATAAAATAAATTCTTACATTTAAGAAATCAAATCATCTATATAGTCACCATGTATTTTTAAACAGTATCCCCTTAAGGCTTGACCCATCAAATTACTTTCTTTAGCTTTTCATTCATGAGCACCTTCAGTATGCATATTAAGCATTATCCACACATATCGACAGTATCTTTTTCATTCAAACCATTTTTTAAACATAAATATCTATCATTATAATTAATATATGATGATCAAAATATATTTGTAACTATTTTAACACACAGTATTCTGTTTCACATATTGCAAATACTTGCTAACAGCTGCTTCAGTATATTATGCTATATATATTTTTAACATAACTTGTACAAATTCTATATGGCATCCAACTCAAGAGAACTATTTTGAGAATATTACTTTCAGAATATTTTTATATAATTTAAAATGAGTAACTTAATCTGGCTTTTTTTTATATTTTTTCGTTGCAATCTTAATATTTGTTTTAATATAAACTTAATGGTTTAGAATAAAGAATTTTTTGTAATTTAAACATTAATATTATTATATTGTTAAATAGCAAAAAATGAAAAGTAATTTATTTAATTTTTAATGCATCTTTACATTAAAAGTTCTTTAATTTTTATTTTATTTACATTTTCAGACACTCAAAATGGACCCTCTCGTGGCTCATATTCGCTCTGTTGTGCTTTCATGCCCAAAAGATATTTTGATGACAATCACGCGACTTGTTAATGACTACCGAGCATTAACGGGTACACCTCTGCCTTATGCCCAAAGAGGTTTCAGTTCGCCACGGGAAATGCTTCTCAGCTTCTCTGAACATTTCAATTTTACCCAATTAAATGGAGAAACGATTGTGAGTGTTCCGTTGAGTACCTGTCAGAGTGGAGAGGCACTTATTCGACGAATGGTTGAGAAATCAAAACCGAAAAAACCACGCCATTCTCGAGGAAAAGTTACTACCCGTGGAGCTACTAATCATTATCGTACCCGTCTCCAGCCACTTATAAGACCACACTTAGATGCTAACACTCAAATGCAAATGAAAAATCTAGCTACAATTTCACAACGAAAGGAAGTTCTTTTGACAGAGACTACTTTTTGGGAGCACTTTCAGCGAACTTATGGATATAGGTTAGATCATTTAAGAAATGGATTCAAAACGCAGAGTGAATTGCTTGATTTCGCTGTTTACAACCATGTATTACGTAAAGTACATTTTCCCAGTGGTACCCATCGTTTTTTCCCTTACTCTGAAGAAAATAGCGCACAAAGTCGAACAGTTAATTCTGAACTGCGTGAAATATTAGATTTTCTAAAATCTCTTCTAGCGTGTATGACTGGTGTGCCTATTTTAGATCTTCCTGAGCTCTATAGGACTAAACGAGGCGGAGATTTTTTAGCTCTCACGCAAGCGGCTGGTCACCACCGTATATATCCGCTTATTCAACAGATATCAGACTCCGGTCATATCGCTGTCTCTCATCCTTCTATGGAAACATCACTCGTGGGGCCTGTTAGTTCCATTGCGGACCAATCTGCACCTCAGCGAGATTATCCTACTGGTAGACCTCGCTGCGTACAAGTTGTTTCTGCCGAATCTGTTGATAACATAGAACTGGTTTTTTTAGATATTAATGATAGTGACTCCACTGCTTGTGCACAAAGTCTTAAGCGTGTTTATACAGGACAGAACATTCCCCTCGTATCCAAAGTTACCAGTGGACTTCACTGTGTGTATCGCCACAATGAGGACTGCTGTCGAGTGCAGATTACTTCAGTGAAACTGTGTCCTTCGGGAAAACTATGTGCCTTTTTGCGTCGGTTGGATAGTGTCGGTGACACTATTCGAGTTCCTTTACCAACAAGCACGTTGCTCAAACTAGTTCCTGAAGTTGCACACTGGCCTCAGATATATTTCACCGCTGGTTTGGCCTGGATTCGTCAATTAGGGGATAATTCCAACTCATGGAAGGAAAATTTGATAAATAAAAGTTTTCTCAGTTTCAATGCGCCTGATTGCGATGACGATCTTGTGAGAGTGTCCTTACGTTCTCCTGATTTTTCTTGTAATGTTGGATGGACTTTAGTAGAAGAAGGTTTCGCAGAATGGATCAGACCGAGCTAATGTTTTATAGGACATTCGATAAAGTTCAAACATTTATTTAACACAACTGGAATTCAATCATTCTTCAAACTAATTTGTTCAGTTTTCACTTTGCATAAAGCGGTCTTTCAAATTTAATCAGATGTTTCATTATTGTACCATAGTATGCATGTATGTATATACACACACATATAATATGTATATATATTGAGTTTATAGATTTGTAAGATTGCTTCAGAATGTGCTAAATTTTTCTAACTTAGTTGAATAAATATTTCCATTAAATCTGTATTTCAATCGTTGAAATATTACGTATTTTTATTTTCATTAGTCATGTGCCATTATTTAGTAAAATGATAAAATTAAATAATCGCTACATACTATTGTATTCTACACCTAGAAATAATCAATTCTTATTTTATCGGTAACTAAAAATGTGTAATCATATAACGTTATACTTATATATTCAATGTGCTATACATATTTTCAAATAGCTCTCATCCCTTTTAAAAGTAATGTTTTTCAAAAAGTACTTTCATTCAGATTATTAAAACTTTTTGAAGACAGTTGTTTGTGTTACCCTTGTTCGGTAATGATATGCTTAGTATTATTTGCATAATGTTTTGGTTTGTAAACATGTGCTATATATTTTTATAATATTACTATTTCCAAACTCAATTATTGTTTTTCTTATAATTTAGAATCTCTAAATGAAACATACATCTTTATTTTATCCGCACTTATATATGCGACTTTGACGGTTAGAACTATTTTTATAATTTGATTAATCCATCCCTCTTATACCAACTATTGTTTATATATTATACTATTCATTAATCCTCGTACATAACATGATCTCTGTTATTTTTCTGTATTCAGTTATGTAATGTATATAATTAATATCATTAAATAAAATTTACAGAATAAAGAATTTTGCCATTGTTGCATACTATCTCTATCATTATTTTGTCTATTCGGTTGTCATTTTATAAAAATAAAGCCTGCGCAACGTATATACATAGTCCTGCTCATTACAAGCCTTGGACCTTTTATCAATTTTGTGTCATATTAGGTATCAATTATTATTCAATATTTATAGATACTCATATTTAATCATAAGTGGTGGCATTCCAATTCATAGGGTTCAGCGTTTAATGAGCGGGGCTGTATAAGGAATTTGGAATCAAAAATAATATAAACGAATTGATGATACATATACGAATGAGTTTCAAAAACATAAATTCATTATGAAAAAGTTTCCCTATCTCTGAAAATAGATACTACGATAATATATTTAGTTAAAATGTGTTCTTGATCTAAAATAGGTTCCTAGATTATTTGGGCCAAATTTAAACTCTTTCTTAAATGAAACAATCTTGAAATCAGCACTTCTGTCATATAGCTTTTTTCTTTCAAAGAATACAACACTAATTGGAGTGAATGATACAAGTATAACTTTAAAAACGTGAGGGTCTATTGGATGCCTTTTAATGCTCCCGTTTATCGTGATATTTTGTAAACACTCAATGACAAAATTTATTTAGTAAACTTCACAATAAAGCCAAAAACGTGCTTCTTATTATAATTAATATCTTAAGAAACGAGCTTTTTAAAATTATGATGAAGCGTAGAAGAAATGAGCTATTGAAGAATTTGATTTAAAATGGCGCAAAGATTTAATTGCTACAATGCTTGCTGTTTAAAATGCATGAAAATATAGATCAAAATGGACATACATATATCGAAACTAAAATTTATTAATCAATATTACAACAAAAATTTTTGGCAATGGCATATTTTTGAAAAATAAGAAACCCACATGCAAATGCAAAAGTAGTTTTAAGTAAGCCATTTTTTATAACAGTACAATAATATAATTCATTCCGTGGCAACGATTTTTATCATATTTTTATAAATTTTTTAGTTTAGACGTAGACCTACGTCTGTGTTCCATATTGATCTATACGTTAATGAATTTTAAACAGAAAGTACTATAACAATTATATCTTGGTGCCATGTTTATATCAATTTCTTCGATGGCTGTATTATGTATCATCAATATCATTTTAACTTTTTTTTAAATCTTGGCACCCTTTTTAAATATCAATTTCTTTAATGGCTGTATGTACTTCATATCATCCATATCCTTTTTGCTTTTGGGACTCATTTCTTAGCTTTCATTTTTGCGTTGCGTTGCTATTTATAGACATCGATTTACTGCATGATTTAACCTACTTGCATCGAAGTCATCGAATTCAATTTGTGTCTGTCTATAACTGCTAGTCAGTCAAACTAATTTGCCTTGCCTGGTCAGCTAAGTGAATTTAACTTTAATAATTTTGATATCGATTGTAATTAGAAAATCATCAAATTTTTCTGGAACAGTATTAATAAAATGTCATACATTCAACGTAAAAATATTTATTTATTTATTAAATTCTAATATACATACATATAGGGTACAAAAAATAGACTTGCATATTTCATAGTTAATGTATATAATTTCCAAAGGAATTATATATTTTTTAATGATGTAGGTAAGTTATACGCAATTTTGTAAATTTTAGTTTAAACGTTTGATCATGGATAAAACATTTTTATAAAAGTAAAATCCGAAATATATCTCCGTATCCAAATTGTCCGCTTTGCTCTAAAATATATATTTTGGTTTAATCTCATATGATTTTATGTCAAACATGTTTTATTTTCACTTGAAATCTACGCATTTATTGTCAGGTAAGACTGTTGTACTGCTTTTATTGATAACAAATCCAGGAGATTATTAGTCCCACAACTATAGCACCCTCCAGTCACTAGGATCAACGAGGTACCAACATTGACCCCCCGCCCCCAATAATTGTAGATAATAATGTAAATCCTTCCGAAATGGACGTGATCTGCCGGTTTTTGGAGAGTTGGTTTGAACCCTAGTGGCCATAGAATAATGATTATACAAAGGGTGTTCACTCTTATTGATTTCATATACATCGTGTTGTAAATTTTCGTGAATAAAAAATCGTTTTTTTTTGGTAAATTTGATGTAAATGGGTGGGAAAAAAGTAGTATTAATATTTTGATTAAATTAATTTTATGAACCAATATATATCTTCATACAATTTTAACATGCGTATGTTGTCTATAATAAATAATTTGTTGCCTGCATATCTTTAACTGTTTTACTATATATACGATTTAATTTCTCTCAATTTTTAAAACAATATTTTGAATGAGCTTTCAGGTAGGAAAATAGTAGTATTGAACTATATACAGAATTTAAAAGAGTGAACACTTTCTTTTGTATAATCATTACTCTATGCTAGTGGCATTTAAAATTTCGCACATTAAAGAATTTAATAATATTTTTCCAATTTAAACTCAATTTTCTAAAATTCTTATTTTAAAAAATAATGTAAGGATTCATAACCGTTTTAAAAGTTATGTTGCATATGATTAAAAAAATCTATTGTCTATCTTGAAATCAAAATGAAATACACATATATCATGTCATTACGTTTCCAGATTCTTTTGAATATTAGTATCAGGCCAATTTTGGCAACAAAATTAGCATAAATTGGTCAATGTACCAATATTCAAAAGCATCTAGAAACGTAATGTTATAATATGTGTTTTTAATTTTAAGATACAGACAATAGTTATTTGTTCAAAATCGTAATATATACAACATACTTAAAAAAGGTAATAAATACTTATAGTACCTATATATTGAAATTAAGAATTTGTACAAAATTCAGCTTAAATTGTAAAAATATTCCTATTCTTTAATATGAGAAATTTTAAAACATCACTGTGGTCCAAACCAACCCTTACAACACTGGCAGACGTTCATTTCGGAATGTTTGACACAAGGACTACTAAACACCATGTTTAGTAGTCCTTGGTTTGACACCATTATCTACAATTAAAGAGTGGTCAATGTTGGTACCTCGTTCGTTGTAGCTGGAGGGTGCTATAACGACCGTAGGTATTAATTGTCTCAATTTTCTAATTTGAAAATTTACAAGTGAGACAGAATATTAGAGGAAGAATAAAAGCAGATTTAGTTTACAGGCCCCGCGGAAGCATATTTCGAGTGGGGGGTCAGAAAATGCACTAGTTTTCCGATTTTCTTATTCAGACA
>JAYRBW010131401.1:0-15960 GCA_036023295.1 Invenusta paracnida
AGATCGGGCGAACTGACCCACCAGTCGGCTAGCCCGGCAGTTATCCGCGGGATATGCTTGGGAAGAAGAAGAAGAAGCTCATAGACATAGCATGAAGTGTGTACCAACTTTCGTGTTACTAATGCATCTGAACCCTACTTTGTTCTAAGACGCGAAATCAGCTCTTTTTAAAGCTACCACAAACTGATTGATACTATAAAATAAACTATTTTTTCATTCTTTTTGGCACGTAGTGTATTTGAAAATATAATAATAAATGTTATGATTTCAATCACTCAATAATTATGTATTTTAAATATGCTTTCTTATATTAAAACTTATGTAATATATATTAGTATATGAAACTAATGTAAATTCTAAGAGAACATATATACATAGCTTAACGCGCTGTATTTCCTGTTTTCTTTTTAACATATGTCGATACATATGTATATTTATATTGTATGTTGAATTATATCAATTTAATGCTTTAACTGCTTTCTGCTAAATGCACACATACCATGTATTATGTAAAATGCATATTTAATGATGTAATTGTAAAATAATGGTTTGAATATAATATTTTGGAATATTTCTATAATTTTGAAAATTGCAATGTCTTCTAATATTATTTGATTTATTTAATTATAATTATTAGTTTTTGAAAATTTTAAGAGCTTTCTTAAATTATACAAAATTTGAAATGTTTTGAAATTCATTTTATTTACAATAAACACAATTTATTTTAAGAAAAGGGCACACAGACAGTAATTTATGCATGTTAGTATTAAAACCATTTTATAAAATCGTTCCAGGTAATCAACTAATGGCAAATGCCTAAGCTATAAATTTCAGAAAATAGTTTCTACATTATGTTCTTTAATCTAAGATTTTATTTCAACGTTTAAAATATTTAACAAAGCCGAAGGATTATCTGATATTCTATACCAATAATTTTAGGAGTAGGTACATAAATTTAACAACATTTTACATTACTATATTTATTTGACACACTGGCATTAGTCTACTTCCTGTTTCAACTTTATATTCTTCAATAAATAAAGTTTGTTTGACTTAATTTTGAGTAAATTAACCAGAAACATTTAATCCTAAAATCATAAATATTTTTGATCTTGGATTTATATACAATACATTTATATTTTCAATCTTAGAACGTAAAAGATTGAACGTAATTGATGATTTCTCAATGATACGAATTTTAGAAACACAATGTATTTTTTAAAAATGGCAAGATATATCAACATTAAAAATTATGTATTCTAGTTGTAATATATGTAATATAACAATATTATGTATTGTCTAAAATCACCACATAGAAATAGGTTTACTTTATTATTCACTATTCGTGTTTCTAACATTTTTAATCATTATTAGTGGAAAATTAAACGATTGCATGTTCTCTTTTGAATAAAAATTGATACTTCACCTGGGATTTAAATTTAGGTTCTAGAAATTTATTAAAAATAGATATCTAGTTTTTATTAACTTTATGTGTATGTAATCTTTTTTATATTTTGATTATTACGAGTTCAAAATAATTGTGCGATTTCTTTCTACTATATTTGCTATCTTTGGTTGTAAGCAGCTGAAATTTGTTTTCTTTATACACTTGATGAAATGTTGTATTCATTATTTAGTTTTGTTAATGGGTGGTGATACATGTATGTTTGTTGTGATAACACGTATATTTTCTCTGGAAAGACATTCATGAAACAAAATTATATTGTTAGCAATAATGACAAAACCGTTAAAAAACAGGAAAATGGATCGTAAAAATTGATGTAAATAAAATGAGGTTGTCGAGGAATTCCAGTATTTCTTAAATTTTATATGAAATGTATATTGATTATTCTATCAAATTTTTTATCAAGATACTGCGTTTAACAATATCTTAGAATTCAAGAATTGATAGTAAACCCGTTGGAGATGACTGCTTTCTAAAACAAAAGTACACAGTACCTAGTTAAATAATTTAGAGATGACAGGAACATTGATGGATAGATCATTGGATGAGGAAAAAACAATATCATAGCCGTAGAAGATGAATATGAAGGATGTCCGGGTCAACTGCAGTGCGAAGGGTACTCTGACAGGATTTCCAAAGAGATTATCAGTGCGTGGTGCTGTATTTGAGAAATGTGACAAGCAGCAGAAACATAAACAAAATTTGCTTTGGGAATGTGAAGCATTGGCCACGAGAAGAAAAGAGAACCAATATTTCCCTTCCAACGTGTAACAGGTTCACCATCAAGAACATGAAGAGTAACCGGGCCAGTGTAACTTCTTGTAATGTTGAAGAAATGTGACAATTTATCGACAACTTCCTTAGATCTTTCAATCTCAACAAGTAATTTTAAACTCCAATTTCATTGGAAAGAGGTCATTACTTTAATGTTACTTTTAGAAATATGTATTAATCATTCTTGGTATGTTTTAACTATATTTATTGCTATTTTGAACCACATAATGCATGGAATATTTAAAAATATGTTTTGTTATGGACTTACTATGCATATAATACATAAATGTAATATAGTCTTGTACTAGTTTATTTTCCCAATTGCGAGTGAATTCAGTAAACGCGTTTTTGTCAGCATGTGAAATTTAATAATACATTTAAACGGATGTGACCATTTATTTCAGCTTTTAGTTTTTTTTCTTCTATTAGTATATGTCTGTTTAATATGTCTGAATTTCATATCAAGAAAATATTGTTTGTATGTACAGATTAAGTAATTAATGTTGTATTATAGCTTCATTTTTGCAAAACACTTTAATTTCAACGAATATAAATTGTTTGAATTCAGTTAACACTCTTTTTATTAATACTCAATTATTACAAAATTAGTTTATTTCCATAATTTATTTCTTTGTTTTTCACATAATATAATGAATTAAGTTAAATGATCGATTAGTAGACCGGTATGTAATTACATAGAAGTTTTTATGAATACCTCTTCGATTCAAAAGAACTAGTTGACAATTCTCTTCCAATTTCTTTGTTTTCATAATTTCTTCATATTTTGTTTCGTTTGATGTACATATATATTCACAAATTTTGATGACTTAATTAAACTGGCAACGTTTTTTATGAGTAACTAATTTGAAAAAAAACAACTGAAAAATTGATTTTAAACTTTGTTACTTTTTTATTATTCCAAGAGTACCTTCATGCGATCCACTAGTTCCTATTAGTTATTTTCACAGATAAAGATATTTCCACGGCTACATTGAACATAGTATTGATTGCAACAAAAATAATTTTTTTTTAACAAAATCTATATTTACTATATTTTGAACTTTATTTGCTAAATGTAATAAGAGCCTTTTGTTTAATTATTATTTTTTTGCTCCATTAGTAACATGCAGTATTTTACTTACTTACTTGTTTTAGTTTAGTAAATTGATAAAACTGATTATTGATGGATCTTTTTGACTTGTATTTTTAATATAGACATAATATACATATATTTATCCTATATAAGCAGTGCTCTATTGGTCTATAAATGGTTAAGAATTATTTTAAATAGTCTTTAAAGGGGCTAAACTAATTAAGTGTAAAGTTGTCGAACCATGCAATGAGAGTTGTAGACTTAATCGTTTTAATATATATTTTACATCTTTTAAAATCAACAAAACATAGGCACACGCTTTCAAACCATTTTTTTAAATTTTCATAAAAAAATGAATCCATTTAATACTTTTGATTAATTAGAATAAATTTTATTATATATTAGGATAGTATTTCTTGTGTAAATTTTGTTACAAATTTTAGTAGCAGTCTAACCACATACTTTTACTTAAGTTTTGTTTATGTAATGGCCTTTCAAACGATTTTTCTCATTTACTTTTAGAACATCAAAGTTATAGACAATATTTCTTAGGTAAATATATCCATAATAATTCAATATGCACAATAATTTGAATAACATTTTAGAACCATGTTTGCGTTTGACTGGCAGAATTACCTTATATATATTTCTATATATATTAATAATTTGCAATTTTAATTTATCACCTCTATATATTTATTTTTTCATTTAAATATAATATTTTGTTTTGTTTTGTATTTTATGGTACATTGGACAAATTATTACTGCAGAAGTTTACCGAAGTAAATTACAATACTACTAATCAATGGAATAATTATTATTACATAAGTTTACCGAAGTTTCGCATACACCTGAATGTATTATTTTTACTTATATTAAACATTAAGTGAAGTATCATTTTCACGATGTCACCTTAAAAGTATTAAAGGAAATATTAAATTTGTGTCATCACTAAGTTTGATATGGGCATGCTTTATTGGGTTTGATATACAAAGCATAGGAAATATTTATATGTGAATATATCTCGTTTAATTCTTAGAGGTTTATATGAATTTCACATCTTTTTAATTAATCTCTCTGTATACGCATTAACATTTTTGTAATATAATAGGATTTAACCATGTTTATTTTTGTACAGATTTGTCTGCGTGGCGTAGAAAGAACACTTTAGTTTTGACATTTAGACAACAACACAATTGTATTCATCTTTTCAATTCTAATTTTCGTCTGTATTATACATTTTTATAAACCTAATATAGCCATGCATTTTATATTTATTAAAATTAATAACTATTTCAACATCCTATGAATAACAATATTCTGTAATATATATAAAGCTCAAATGTAACTACTGTATGTTCCTGTCTTTAATATTTTATTAAATATATTCTTTTTAACTGATTTATACAATTTAAGAAATGTATGTGTAATTGCTTTTAATTCAAAGTGCAATCTGAATGTGCAACTCTGTGCTTTAATAGATTATAATTAAGATTCTATTCAAGCAATTTATTTACATAGGATCCTTTAATTATTTATTCATATATTTTACAAAGAAAAATAAATTTTATTACACATATTTTGTTAAATAAGGTTTTTTTAATATTTGATCATATGAAAAATGTTAAAACAGAATATTTTTAAAAATTTAAGTCATATTTCTCTTATACTCTCTCCTTAGCAATACTTTAGGTCTTTTCCAAAGTTTGTACATGAATATATTTTTGATAGATTTAGCTAGAATAATAAAATGTATATTATATGTTTTATAGCTTTCAAACTATAGCTATTAGCTATTCTTAAAGAAGACTGAAAATAATATTTGTTTAATTTCAATTAGATTTATTGGATTAAATTCTATTATTTATTTAGAAATTAAGCAGGTCACGTATCTGATTCCCAACATGCTTCTGCCCGTGTCCAAATCAAATCGCAAAAATAAATTTAAATTTATATACATATCAATAAAATGGTTAGTTTAGGTTCCAAAGAAAGTTATTTAGCACTAACATATATTTACTTTCTTTCTTTGTGTAATGTATTTACCGATCCATTTAATATTTTTAGTATATATATCCTTCGTTTTAATGCTATTTTAAATTAAAGAGAAAAAAATCGTTCATTGCAAAAGTTTGATAATTTCTGACAAAAAGAGCGTTCCGATTGATTTAACTTTTGAAAAAACGCTCTAAATTTCCTAAATTTGAATATCTATAAGGTAACGATAATTATTTTTCAAATGAACTTTTTTGGTGTTTAAAAAAGCTTGGTACTTTTATTAGTATTATTGAAGTAGTTTTAATGAGTAAGTATTACTGACCTCCGCTAAGATTATGTAGATTGGTGTCGATTCCACTGTTTACTATCATTTCTAGAGCTAGCTGTTGTTTTAAGACTGAGTGTTGAATGTAAATAATTGTATTTTGATGTACCTTCTTAAATTCTTGACACACGCAATTAATTTGGCATTGTTTAAATAATAATCACACAATGTAAGCAATTGACACACAGAATTACCTATTTTGTCATAAGATGCAGCTATTTTATTTTGGTTTTATTATGCCTGCTAAAACAATGTTTATGAAAAGTCTAGCATTACCTAGAGTATTGTTATACTTTGTATTCCGTCTATCTACAAACGAATTTCTTCTTTGGCGCTTTTCATTAATGTCGTCTCTCGGTCTGTTTATGAAGGTTGACCATATAACATCATTTACTCCACAGATTTATTTCAATTCTCTACGTTATTATAATGCGCTGCACAATTTGTTAGCACACATTAATTTTTATATTTCGTGAAATACACAAATAAAATATGTTCTAGATTTTAATTTTCAATCGAAATTATATATAATATATTTTCGTCAGTCATATAAGGTGTTATTAGGATTTGTATAGAAATCGCAAAATTGACATTTTTTGAAAATTTTCTTGAAATGGAGAAAATTTTTTTGTTTCTTCGAAATATGCATATTAACCTAAAATTGAACGAAATATTTTGTCGATTACCTATTCTGACTATCTCTTTTTACAAGTGCTGCGTGATATTTTAAAATATCCTAGTTATTATTGCCTTTTGCATTAATATTATAGTTCTCAATTCAATATTTTACTTTCTTATCATGGGTAACTAAATGCCAATCTATACCTGTGGAAGAGCGGGGTGGGTTGTTGTCTGTATAAAGCTACCTTATTTTTATACTATACTATTCCTGTACATGCAATTATAGCATGCGTTTACTTTCAGTGATGTACTGGGTGGTTTTAGATTTGTTTTATACGTTTTGAGTGTTATGATGTAACTCTACCCTCAGGGAAAGTCGTGAACTTTAAGCATAAATGGTGCTTTGTACCTAAGGAGTATTGTATGTCGCAGTGTTTTTTCTAAATTGCTTAATAATACACGCATTTCGTTGAATGAGTCTTGTAGATAAAGCATGTTAAAATTGAAAACGGAATTCTTTTACATTTCCCCCATAAAAGACTTTACTTATTTTTTAATTCTTTACCTTCTATTTCTATGTTTGTTTTTGTCTATAAAAATCTTAATAAATTGTAAAGGATAAATCAAGCGACTAATTATTATAGATATTATCCCATTTCTCTAAAAAAGAAAAGTTTGCATTCGCTGCAAATGACTGCATTCAGTTTACCTTTATATAAGTTAGCGGAAATAGGCATAATTAGGATTTATACATAATTCTTAGGCATTATCAATAATGTCAGTAATTATGTATAATATACTTAGAGTTACCAAATATTAATGTAGTTTTACCTTTATATTTGACTGTTTTGTATTCCTTATGCTTTGTTTAATAAAACTCTATTAAATTTCAAATTATTTTTTCCTTAAAACATATGTTTTAAAGTGCAACAGCGTAACAGTCAAATTCGGCGAGTTTTGCTTTCAAATGTTTTATAAAACGGTTATTTCTTAGCTAATTGATAAAAGATAATAGAATTTTATTAAGTTAAGCATTAGGAATACAGAAAAGTCAAATATCAAGTTATAACTACATTAATATTATTAGTATTATGCATACTTCTTGGCATTAGATATAATGTCTAATTATTATTGATAATGCTTAGGAATTATGCATAAATCCTAATTATGCCTATTTCCGCTAACACATATATATATTAAAAATTACATGGTCTTCTGAGTCATCAGATCTTAGCTAAGTTTCATTCTTCAATTAATTTGATTACAATTTTCACTAAAATGGTAGTGAGTTATTTATTTATCAGTCAGTAATGGTTAAGATAGAGTCACTTTTAAAGGGTATGGATAAAAATAAGATATATTATTTTCATCTTAATAATGTCAAAACAATAATACAAGTTCATTCAAAAATCAAATAAAACGGGAAAAATAAAATTCAAAATACATTTTTTGGAATGCATACTATACATTTACAAATGCCAATTAATTATCAGTTTTTCAGAAGCCAGTTTATATTCGTAAAACTTGTTTCACTGGTTTTTCAATTTTATTAATCTCTTTACGATGCACTTTACCAAGATGTGAACATAGTTTTTCAGCAGTTTAAAATTCTTTTCTAAAAAAGCTTTATGTCAAGAATGATCATTAAGTTCTGTATATAAAAGCCAAAGACGTATCAAGCCAAGCGATGCTTTGTTGTACAATTAATTAAGTTCTATTTGTATTATTATTATTGTTGATAAATATTGAACTCTCGAATACAATATAATATGAATAATCAATAAAGGTTTGATATTGGTTCCGGGTTAGTTCCATATTTCATATAACTAGTATTGTATGTACACGTCTTGTAGCACAGTCACTTGTACATATTATCTAACATGTTAGAAAATTCAACATTTGTATCAATATTAATCTACAGAATTCTTAAAACATCTGGTAGCTAGACCTCATTAGTAATATGCGATTAATTACAGTAACGTCGGAAAGAATTCTGTTTCAGACTATACTCGAAACTAATAAACACTTCGGCTAAACACAGACATAATCGCCCTTGTCTACATGTTAACAAAATTAGTTACTAATTACATTATTTCAAACAAATTTCAGTTGACTACAGCTAATCAGAATTCTTCAAATATATACCCACATGTTTGTACGTGTTAATAAAAAAATACACTGCTTAATTCTATAATTCCTAAATTGAGAAGCCTTTGCGGTCATCTTCCCTGTCTCCGTCAACACACGATTTTAAGCCTATTTTTTATTTTCATGTTTAAAATAATAAAATTAATTATTATGTTTTAAATGGCGCAATCGGATGCATTGAAAAAAATCCCATCTAATTTGATGACCTACATCAAACGATGTTGTGTTGTCAAATACATCAATAAAGCTTACAAGGTATTACAAATTGTATTAGTTTATATCAAAAGGTAGTCAGAGTAAAAGAGTAAGATATTAAGTGTTGTTTCTATGTATTTTCCGGTGTACTAATAGCAACACTTAAGTGCACAAAGGTCGTACGTCGAAGAGGGGGGCGTGTCGTATCATTATTTTAATATTGATATTATTATTGGCTAAGTTATAGTTTACACGTAAACCAACGTCCATGTAAAACAGGTAAAATTCCAGATAGTGGATTGACATGAGTACACATGATTCTATTCATATCGGATTTTTGAGTAAATCCATATCATATTATTCTGGAGGGGTATAAATATCTCCGTTTTGTTATAGTCATGAAGAATTGTGCATTTTACATACAATTTTATTGAGTAAATGAATATTACACAAAGACAGTGTGTAAAATATACGTGAAATAAATAAAAGCATGACAATTTATGATAATAAAAATTGTAAAAAGTATTCCTTCTGTGAACGACATGAAATATTAAAGTCGTCTATTGATTGATTCTTCTAAAATCCTCCATTTTGTTATTTTAAAATATGAAATAGCAAAAATGCAAATAAGGGGCGGGTAAAGAGCCATGTTTGTAGAAAGAGACAAATATCAACTATTTTATATTATTCTAACATAAAACTAGAGTTCCCTAAATAAAATGTCATTGAAAAGTCATTATTAAACAGATATATGATATTATCTTTACAACTTATTTTAATTTATAAACACGTAACATGTACTATTTTTAAATATTTGTATAACAGTATTGCTGTCTCCGGAAAACTAGCCTTCTGCTACATCTGCAGCAATAAAAGTGAAGTGCCACTCACATTCCAAGTATACATAGGTTATAAAAAACTATTTGCACTATCCCGTCACATTGGGTCTTCCTTGAGACTGCTTCATATACACTAAAAAGTGCGTTTTTGCGCAACATTTAGTTTTGAAAACGTACACTCCCATGTCCTACCCACGAGTACACACAACGAAACGAGAGTACCTAAGCGTACTGGGGCCCCTAGAGGGCTAGATATAGAGAACTCTCACCAATCTGAGATAAACGAAGAAACAGGAGTACTCTCCAGCTTCAGGGAGATAGGAGAGGAAGGTGGCAATGCACAGCATCAGGATGAGATAGTCACCGCTCACTCGCTTCAGAGCCTGTCATGGGAGAGCAAGTGAGGACATACATGTGTGTTAGGATGGATCGATAATAAAGGAGAGAAGGGAGAGTGAATGCCAGTTAAACTGGCTGGCTGGTGGTAAAGGTCATCAGCTGCAGCTTGATACTTGGGTGCAAAATTGATCATTGGATTAATTTGCGCAATAAATATTCGTTTGAAATATAAAAAATGCAGTCTGGATATTACCTATAGAATGCGCAGTTAATAAGAAAATACTAGGTATACTTATATTGCAGACAAAACAACGGACAAATTTGATTAGTAAATTAAAAAAATAACAGTTATAATATATTAACTAAAAAATAGTAAAAATATATAAATTGACATATATTTTATCATAATTGATAGAAAAACTCTTTTCAAACATTTCGAGGAACTTAGGCAATTTATTACTAAATATTTTTTGCGCAAAATAATATATGCAGTAAACTACTTACACTGTCATTTTTAAACAATAAATATAAAACTATTAAATAATTAAATCTGCAAAATACCAACATAAGCAAAAACTAAAAACCTCATCAGATTTAAAAAATGTATATTTAAAAACAATTAATCAACTTCTAGAGGAGCAAATGAACTGCAGAACTGTGGCCAGCCCTATATTATCTCCTGAGCCAAGTAGATGTGTCACGTGATCGACTTACTCTGAAGGGGTCCGCCTTCTCCCAGGAGATCTTGCTCCCCACACTTCCAGCAGGTCGACACTTCTCCGGCAGAGACTCGGGCACAATGGCCAGTAGGAAGAAGAGGTCGAGGAGAGCCACCGCAGAAGCCAGCGACACAACAAAGTTCTCACTGTACTCCTTCCCCAGATAGGCGCCGATTGCTGGTGACGTCACCAGACTGGCGGCAAAGGTAGCGGACACCTGAAGTCGATCAAATGATACAATACAATGAATGCTATGATTGCATGCTACTTAAATTGTGTATCGATAGCTATTGTTTGGATTGTCTTCATAAATTAATGTAATGAGCTGAACTTATTAAAATTAATTATTTATTTTTACTGAAATAAATAATTATTAAATATTAATTACAACTTAATATTTAATAAAATATGTAAAAATATTGTAGAAAATCCGCATATAACAAAAACCAGATATAATAAAATTAAGAGTAGCCAGACTTTGCTCTCTATTATAAGCTATGCATTTTTAATCAAGTCATCAATTTTCTTTTTCAAAAACAGATAAAATTATTTATTTGGGTTTTCGATAATCTTGGATGGATTTTTATAAATGTTAACATTTACCAAGAATAATCAGAGAATGGAATTGATACCTATAATAATGACACATTCATGGAATTTTCACACAAAGGTGATGGCAAATCACACTTTCAAATGAAATGAAACGAAATGAGTAGCGAATCTAAAATGAGACTACCGCATTATTCCTATTTAAATAAAAGATTTTTTTAGAGTTGTTGCAATATGCCATCCAACTTCGAATCATTTCATTCAATACACAAATAATTAGAAAATATAAAACCAAAAAGAGTCTTATACAGCCAAATTATTAATTTTTTGACTTTTAAAGTAACGAATATTTTATCGCACAAAATTATACGTGTAATTACACGTAAATTACACGTAAAAAATGAAAATTATGCTGGAATAATTCCGGTCAGGTAATCATAAAAAACAAGTAAGCCAATTTATAATGTCTAGTGCAACATAATATACGACGTAAATATAGCTGTGTGAAATTTCTCTGAAAAATGACAACGTCTATAACTCACTAGTCCATAAGCGTAGGTTCGCTCCTCTTCAGTAGTAACATCAGCAACGTAGGCGAAGATGACGCTGAAGGTAACCGCAAACACGCCCGATATACTGACCATAGTGAAGTACCACCAGTGACTGATCTTCATGAGCGGGATGGGGGAGCAGGTAAACAGGACGGTGAGAATGAGGAAGGGCTTCCGACCAAAGACGTCACTCAGAGCTCCGATCAGGGGGGCCGAGAGGAAGGAGAGGAACACCTTCACACCCTGGATGAGGCCGTTCATCAGGAACGTGTGTTTGGGGAAGGTTTCGTCCAACACCTTTGATATGGGAGATGGGAACCATGTTTTAAATCACGTATAATGCAGGTGATAAAGTATTATAGAATATAAGAATTAACTTCAGACAATGTATATTTTCTTAAGAATATTGCATGAACTGAGAAATGAATAACATAATATTCAAAAGTTTACGAGATTTGCAATAGTGAATGTCATAGTAAAAATAAAAACTCTATAAAAATATCACGTATAACTGTGGAAACCTGAGTAATAATACAAAAATTCGGAAATGTATAAAACTAGTCTCCACAATACGTGCAGTAATTTCGAAGAGCACGAACATCGATAGGATTCAATAAAAAAATTACCAACGTGATTGATTTTTAATTCTAAAAACAGAAAAAAAGTAAGAACTATCATTTTTAATAAGCAAATGCATATCCCGTGAGTATACGTAAATTGAAATGAAAAACTAAGTCGCATTGTTTATTGACAAACAAAGTAAAAAAATGTTTTAGTCACACTCGCATAGTTTTGAGTAGGTAGCTTAAGAAACAAGCAAACTACTATACAAGCAAATACTTCTTACAAACTAAAATAGTTATAACTACATAATATATAGCTGCCTGCTATAGATAATATAGCGCAGTATACAACTGGGAAAGTATATGAGTATTATAAGTAACCTTATGCGTGCAAGTATAATCAATATATTATGTAGAATGATCGTTTCCCACATCTACACAGCCAAAAATAGTTTATAGCATAAAGTGTAATGGAATGGAATGAAATGTCTATAAACATACCTCTTGACATAATAATAATAATTATAATTTTGCAACAAAACTTACACCATTATTTAGTTATATACCATATATATATATACTTTAAATATGTCCAATACTACAACGCGCATATAGATTGAGAGATCTTTTTAAATCAATAAAATTGTGCTTTTAATAATAAGTATAAATCGACATACCAAACATTTTATTCATCATCATTACTATAAACTATTAAAATAAATAGTCAAATTACAAAAATAATGTATTGTAATTACAGTAACAAAAACAGTAATAAATAAAATATACAAATGAAAGAAACGCAATCATAGTAATTAGACTCTTATAGGACTACTGAATTTATGTAATACTAATAAACGAGATTAAAAAAGATTTATTATAATGAAAATGCGGATTATAAGTATGATGTGAAAAACAAAACGACAAAATAAAAATATATATTATAATTACTATTAAAGACTAAAATATTGCAAACATATTACACATTACAACATGACAAGAACTAGTTAAAACATTTAGTAATTAATACTGAATTTTAAACATGATTTTTATTATTAAACTCAGTTGTGTACCACTATACTGATAATATACTATTGAAATTATGCATGCATTTGTTCCTTTAAAAAAAATCAGTAACAACAATTGACTCAATCTGAGCGCAAAAGCATTCATTTGTAATTGATTTAAAAGGACAGCAATTACCAATTAACCGTCAAAATATTCACATAATCACACAATTGTGGTGACTTTAATTTGAGTAATGTTGCATTGGGCACTACTTAGAGTACTTTGTATACAACAGTTTCGATATATTATAGTCTTAAGCTTAACCTGAAATATCTAATGAACTGTGGCAATTTCTGTCAAGCTGCGAGACTCACCGTTATCATTGGAGCAGTAAGTAGTCCAAAAGCAAAGAATTCGAGGAAAATGATGACCAGAGCATGATAGACACTCGGCTTCGTGAGAAAGGACATCTGAATAGTGTGAAAAGAAACAAAAAATAACTGATAATGCAATTATTTAAGACACAAGAAATAAAGCATATTATGTAAATAAATAAAAATATTTTTGTTATTTTGTGGGGCACTAAAAATATAGACATCGTACTGAGACAGGACATCTCTAAAATGTTGTGTTTAAAAACCCATCTTTATAATCTATAAATAAATGTAGTTCACAAAGAGTACAAATATATATAACAGTTATTATACAATAACTATTTATTAGATTTGATTGGATCTAGATTGATAATAGCTTTTTTATAAATTGTGATTTATATATTTACAGAAGAAATATTTTCAGATGAAGTCTCAGGTCAGTTGCGCGATCAATACAAATGTATTATTTTGTGAAATACTGCTTTTTTAGAGGCAGTTTTCTAAAAAACCCATAAAATATTTATGAAATAGTTAACAAAAAACTGTTTAAAAACGATGTTTGTTTCTACAAAACTTTTAAATTATAAATAAAATAATCAGTTTTTGTACAGTATTCTTAGAAAGTCCTTTAAGGACCTAGCACAAATTTTAAGCATCTTATAATCTTATGTGTTATAGCAATAAGTTTCGGTTGCGCCAAGTGCGTGGGCGTAAAGATGGGTGGTTTCTGTTTAAAAAAATTAGTTTCCGTTTAAAAAAAATAGTTTCGGTTTTAGAAAATACAGCTTTGGTATCGATTTTAAAAATCAAATGTAGGAAGTCAAGAGGTACCCGATAACCTCACCACTGGTTAGAGGGCTTATGAAACTTGTAAAGACTGGAGACTTAAAGAGTATGGTAGCGTCATTGTTCAGCGTAGTAAGGTTGACCATATGAATAGTCCGTTCTCTCATCTCAACGCAGCAGTAGGACCCTACTTTAATAGAGGGTTTTTAAAACCGAAATTAAAAATGTTCAAACCGAAACCAAAACTATTTTTTAATCCGAAACTACTTTTTTAAAACTGAAATCGAAACTAAAACTACGCATAAAAACGCCCACGCACTTGACGCAATCGAAACCGGTGCACTAAAACACATATTGGTCCAGAAATAAACCTATCATTACTACTTCTATGATTAAATAGTAAAATAAAACATAATTAATATGAAGACTCTGAAAATAATTTTAAAATTGATACAAGTGAAGTTATTGATTCTATTATTTCTATAGCAAAAAAATATATTGTACTAAAAAGTGTAAGGACCCCTGCAATCAAATTTTGAAAAATGTTCATGACTTTTTAAGGACCTTAAAAGCCGTGTATGAACACCGAATAATTAATATAACTTTAAGCAAATTAAAAATCAATTCAATTAGAATACGATTGGAGGAGGGGTGATTAGAAAAAGCCTATTAAAGAATATGTAAAGAATAGGTGATTTAACACTTGTCATATTGCTTAAGTCAATCGATCTCTAGCTGCGAAACAATCGCGACTTCACTATAGCTGTCAAGCTCTCTATTCTATATATATATATATATATGTAGCTTCCAAGGATGGCCAATTGATGAGTACCGAAATTTTAAAAGTAATCAGGTTGAAAATATAACTTTACAATTTACTAATACTAATACAATCATACAAATAAGATTGAAGTTTTTTAAATAATGAATATAAGGTGACCTAAACTTTCCACATTTAATGAATGTTGAAGCAAAGTATGATAAGAAGAAATATTTTTCCAAATTTCATACAAATTGCCGAAATATCCATGAAACAGGGTAAAAACAGAATATTCAATAAAAAAGAATAATCTAAATTGTTCAGATTATTTACATACTCAATGTTGGTGCGGCTTAATATGACCAAAAAAACGCAGGTAGGTTAAAATAATGCAGATAACAGTTTATTACAAAAAGAGTAGATATAGAACATTTATAGACACAATTGAAATATAGTACAATGTAAGTACCAATAGACATATAGGTATTCATGTAGGTATTCATACGTAATTATTTTGGAAAATACGAATAGTAATTAAAGGATTGCCACTTCAAAATCCGAAAAACTCCAGATGCCACAATTGCGACCGTAGCAAGTCTGAATTTTCACTTAAATATGTCCGGAATTTGACTGTTTAAGCAAACAAATTCTGTCTACTGCCATTTCAAATACATGTTCAGAAGTGTCTCTAAATCACCCCCCAGCTTTCAAAGGCATATACAATTTTATTACATTTTTAACGGTTGACCGACGTAGATATCGTTTATCATCTGCATGCGAACCAGGGTATTTTTTACCCTGCTAAATGACCTGTTTTTAAAACGCTAAAAGTAATACTTTCAATTTATCGATTTTT
>JAYRBW010131412.1:0-15959 GCA_036023295.1 Invenusta paracnida
ACGACAACCCAACTATGTCACTAAGAAGACGATCTAATGAATTAGACATGTCTTATTCAAGTTTACAGCGTGTAATGGCATAAAGGATCTTGGATTAAAATCTTGAAATCCAACTAAGTGTCAATTTCTATCTCAAGAAGATCATAAAAGATGTGTTGAGTACTGTGAAGCAATATTGCATAAATATGACAATCCTGTAAGAAAATAAAAACTTTTTACCACAAATGTGCGATTTATGCAGAAGGAAAGGGTTCCTCAATAAATATGTCATTTTGGTCCAAACAAAATCCCCATTTTTGGGGACAAGTAAAGCAACACCCACCACAAGTTATGGTTTGAGCAGCTATATCGGCAAGACATCTCATTAGCCCATTCTTCTTCACAGGCGGGGTAACTGCAGATAATTACATCAAAATGCTCAGGATGAGTTTATCCCGGCATTACACGAGTAAAGAATCCTGCTATCCTCTCACATCATGCAAGATGGAGCACCAGCTCATACTGCTATCAGAACAATGAATTTTATCAATGACACCTTCCAGGATCGATGGGTAGGGAAATTTGGTCCTACCCCTTGGTCACCTCGAAGTCCTGATTTGACGTCTTGCAATAATGCTTTGTGGGGCATTCCGAAACCCAAGATTGTTGCTCAAAAAAACCAAAATGTTTCTAGATAAAAAGAAATCATCACGAAAGAATTTCGAAATTTTCCAGAAGACTGGCTTAAGTCGATCAACAATCGAACTTTTTGACGAATGCATTTGTGTGTAGAAAGGGGTAGCACAGGTTGAACCCTATATGATAAAGAAATAACTATATTGTTGTATTTTACAGTAGATATATATATATATTATGTATTATAATTATTTACCATAATACAAAATTTGGATTATCATGATTATCTTTTTTTTTAAATAAAATTCTATGTCGTAGGGACTTATGAATCACTCTGTACATTCAATATATTATGACAAAGAAAATATAGAAATGGAATGTATGGTGCCAATGAAAAAAACCTTTTCTATAAAATAACAAATAGGCATATCTCCTTATAAATAAAGAAAACAATAGGATATCTGTAAATCAAGGAACAAAAAATAAATTTAAATGAAATGATTTTTTTGCATAATAAATATAGAAAACATTTTTAAGATAATTATTCACAATTTTGTAAACTTTACGAACATCATATAAGTAAATTCTATTTAGTAAGGAAGATAACAAAAGGAACAGTAATTTATTTTACAAATATCATGCTAAATCTAAATTTCGATTTTTCATGCTTATTGCATTCTTAAAAAGGGCAAAATACGATAATATTAATACTGATTTATATTATGTAGTAATTAAAACCGCCAATTTTATGCTCTTATTGTAGTGATAGATTCAATTCGCAATACATAATA
This sequence comes from Invenusta paracnida, assembly GCA_036023295.1. Taxonomy (NCBI): domain Eukaryota; kingdom Metazoa; phylum Platyhelminthes; order Proseriata; family Coelogynoporidae; genus Invenusta; species Invenusta paracnida. The sequence goes on from JAYRBW010131412.1 coordinate 1,407, forward strand.
ACAATTCCTTATAATTTAGATACTTTAGAAATAAAAAAATAGCACATACTCATTTAAATAAAAATCAATATAACAGATATAACATGATATAACGAGTCATTCTAAAACTGCCAAAAATATAGGTAGGTACTAAACCTAAAGATTAGAATTATACTAAACAACCTAGAACTATATATACATGTTATTTTATAATACATAAACCTATATTATATGAAACTAAATTTTATATAAGTAAGGCATGGAACGGTATCGGGACCGACATAGATATTATACAATTCTTGAGTAACTACTTTGAGTAAGACTTTGTGCGTATAGATAGATGACTCTGTCTTGAGGCTTAAACAACCGCTGAACTGAGTAAGAGAGTGGGGAATTAATAATCCTGCTTATAGCTTTTTGGCGCCTTCATAGCCCTCTGAATGGGAACACTCAACCCAGTAGAAAAGAAGACTAGTTGATCACGGTTTTTGGTCATGAATATGACTGATATCGAGGATCCTGTCCCCCTAGTTACACATAAATATACATACGTAGTAAAGCTGTTTATTGAGACAGGGAAGAAGTAATTATTCTTAATCATCTACTTGTCTATTCCACCTTACTTGTGTCATGGATATCTATATAGTAGACCTAGTAGGTCTAATCTATCGATATCCATATTTGTGTACACACTGTAGCATTGCATTAGTTTTACAGACGCAAGTGTCTAGATACGAAATAAGACTAAAATGAAGAATGAAGGAAAGAGAGTGCGAGAGGATTTGAAGTTTTGTATGTTTAGCTGAAAAGGAGATATTTGAGAAATTACAACTACACAAACAACCATCAAATACTTTAATCGCATCCAAACATAAACCTAAGCTGGGAAGGCAGGAATTGGGGTGGGGCGGGGGAGAGAACGGAAAGTATGCTTTGCGGGGGTTACCACCTTTGAATTACAATAGCTAAAATTGGTTTCTCAAAGTTCTCTCTTCTATAGTCTCTAAAAATAGCCAGTGATTGTTCGATTCATGGTTTTTTTAGACAAATTTGAAATTTAACTGCTCTGAAGAGAATGGAAGAAGTTAGTTTTCATCTTACAACTATAAGTAAATTGAAGATTGAGGGTAGTGAGAGTAGATTATATGCATAGCTCCTAGATAAAGGAAGTAAATTTGACTAACTTCTCTCTATGTATTTGAGGATTATTTACACGGCATAGAAAGACGTGTTCAGTCAGACTGTAAGGCAGACCATATTGATAAGCATATAAAGTCGGAAATCCATTTATAGGGAAGTATACAACGTCGTGGTCAAAAATTCGTTTTAGGGTCACTGACATCTTTTGCTTTGGATGAAGACAGAGGAAGAGTGGTGTGAGGGAAAATCAAATTAAACACCTAGAGGGATTTTTTTGTCTACCAGTACAGTGCATCCGTAATTAAATCAAATAATCTATACCAACTAGTCACATGTTCTTCCATTCCAAATAGCATTCTATAGTACAATTTAATAAATATACAATGCGCAGAAATGTACATGGGAAACATTCTATTAAACAGCTAAGGAAAAAAACTAACTTAATAATATCTGATCGGGTTAAAGATCATAATCTTCAATTAGGAAACAGCCTGCAGTATGTCAAGTAAATGTGTCTGATGGAATAAGTAAAGCTTATACAATTACAACAGTAAAATAGTATGTCCCTCACCTTTCCACTATCACCGGGTCCTGGTTGTAATGTTACTGATGCTGGAGTGTCGTGTGAGAGCTGCGAGGAAGAAATAATTGTCAATTGTATACAAGAGCCTACAAATACTATGTAGATACGAATATATACAAACTATATTTACTACTTTACTTATATTACGTAGTATATTCATTACAGTCACACTAACAGACTGTGGCCGTTATAACTTGCTGCTACTTTCAAGGTATAATTTATATATTTGATCTCATAAAATGTATAACATTATCTTATAGACAATAAAGGCAAAAAATCTATAAATATAAGTTGAGCAAAAATGTTTCATACAATAATAATTTGGAATAAAAATATATTTAACAAACAGGTATCATTAATGAAAAAAAAACAGGTCTCTAGACATAACGGTTGCGACGTTTTAATATTTTTAAGAAAACACTTTAAAGTAGTAATATATAATTGCTAGTACAACTACAAAATACTAATTTAAGAGTATTTGTTAATCCAGTATTACCTAATTCTAGTATATTAGTATATTAACTATTTAAGTATCACCTATTCTTTATGGATCCTTTAAAAATACCTACATGTTATATTATCATGTATCGTTATTAAATACATAACAATATAAAAGTCAAAATGAGGAAGAAAAACTCGAAGTTTTATCTATTTATCAGTTATTGGTCTATCTGTTAGAACTTCATATTATATTTTACGAGTATTATTTGCTTTTACGTAACCGGATTATCGTTTTATAATTTACTTTTTTTCTTCAATTATTCTTACTCCTGTTTCAGATGAATTTAATATAGCTATATATTATTGTCAACAGTAAGAATTTCAAATGGTCTATCTACATATTTAGAAAGAAGTGTAACACTTTTTAAACAATTTCAGTTTTCGTATAATTATTTAGCTATTGCCTAAACTATACTTATTATAAAATAATATAAATGTTCAAATTTGACTTTCTAAAAAGAAAACTTTTAGAACGCAATAAAATTGGGCTTGGTATTATTTCGAATTTAAAGTGGCAAAAACATGTAAATACATAAATGGATTTTAATAAAGTAGTACACAAATATATTACACAGATGCAAACATTATGTACATATATTATATTATACAGTTATATGACGGAAGAGTAAAGAGAAAATAAAAAATATATTATAAAAAATTAATAAATAATAAAGTAAACGATAAAGTTAATATTAAATAAAAATGAAGATTTATTATAATGAATAGGGATTTCAGAAAATATTTTCGAATTGTATTTTATAAATGATTAAGAGCTTTAGATTATGTTTGTATTATTGCTTATTAAACATTTAAATAAATATATTTATACATAGTGGAAATAACATAAACAGATGTATCAAAAACTTTCAGATATTCTTTTAGTACGATTAGTTTTAGATATCTTTAGGCTAGTGTAATTTGCATTTTTATGATATTTTTAAAGGAGATGGCGTTTATAAATCAGTAAATTCGGGATCTTGTTTATGGAAAGAAGTTTATGTTAGACATAATCTGCTATGCAGGTATAATATTTAAACATCTTGAGAATAAATTTGTGAAATTTATCTTTTGATATATTCAAAGATACTTTTGATGATTAAAATTAAACTGATTACTGACAAATCTAAGTTTGATATAATTAGTTTTTTATTTGTTATTATTGGAATTATTAATGAACATTATACATTTCTTTTCTTTTTTGAGGCTATCTTTTTGAAATAAATTTTTTCGAACAGATTTAATCTCATAAAATACAAAACAAAATAATTCAAATTGATGTAATAAATATTAAAATAATAAATATATCGTTTATTGCATTAAGTTTATTACATATAATAATTCTATCATTGCTTATCAACTATGCGCAATCACACGGCAGGCGATCATTGATGCTAACCAATAGAAATATGAATACAGCTTACCTCAAAGTAAAAGGGGTAGGCGTTGTCACCAAGCTTCTTTACAAGCCTCTCCTGCAGCCATGTTGGGGAGCGTGCGGCGGGCACAGGAGGATAGACCTGGACTGTGGAGAGGAAGAGATCCTTGCGAAAGGTCAGTCCCAGGACGTCCAAGTCCTCGCGACCATAGCGAAATGCAGCCAACACCTGAACGAAGACCTTCCGGTCGCGGATATAGTCTTCGTCCACGAGAACCACTCCATCTGTCAATGGTAACAGATTTAGGAATAGTAATCATGAAATATATTTTTATAAATTAGCGTAATTTCTGTGTATACGTACACTACACAATATTTTACTACTGAATTTTGATCTCAATCAAACAGTAATGCATTGGGGCATGTCTTGTCGGACCTGTATTAAACTTACCCATTCTAGTCTCATTTGTATGCAATATAAATAGAGTACTTTTCATTACTAAGTGTCTAGATAATTATTATCACAGTAATTTATAGTTTAAAAAATAATAGTGTTTATTCTGTCAATTATGTTAACCGCTTAAAAAGTAATTCATATAAAGAAATGTAATCGGATTGAGTTATCGGCAACTGTTATTGACAACATTAGGATTATTTAGTAAAAAAGAAAAATAATAGCTGATAAAATATTAATTTTTTAAATAAAGACAATCAAACAAAATCATCTTACCAGACAAAATAAAAAAAAGGTGAAAATAAAACTAAAGAGTACCTACATAACTGAGAATGTAAGATAAATGAGAAAAACACAAAATTTAAAGGAGATACAAATCTACATGTTGAGAAACAAGAGTAATAAATTACAATAAAACTCTTTACCACTAAGCAAGGTAAAAACCAATATCTTAAAAATATACCAGGTTGTCTAGATTAAAGATTTAAATATTGGCATTTAAAAAAGCTGGATCTTTCCGTTATATTCAAACATAGAAATTAATCAACATATATAAAGTAAAACAAATATCTATGTATTCAACTCACTTAAAATTAGTTATAATTTTTGTAATTATTTTATATTTTTATCATAACATTTAGAATTAGGAAATATTGTTGGAAATTTATAATATTATACTTGGGCTTATAACGCAGGCCGAGGAAATGAAAGGATGTTAAACTCATGCCTGTGGTTGTTATATGTTAGGTGAAGCCAGAATTCAGAGTAAAAAATTAAAAGTAGAAGTCTTCAGAATTACAGAAGGATATAGTATAAAATCAATAAGGTGCGAGACTTAGGATCATCAGCGGTGTGTTTATGTAAGTAGAAAATACATGAATAGTAAACACTGAAACTATTCTGAAAATGTTATTAAGCTTGGAGAACCTTAAAGCTAGCAAGGAAACTAACAGCTTGAGTCAGTATGTGAAAATCGTAATAGATATTAAATTATTACGATATTGCAACTATGGTCAGAATAGACTCACCAACAGGATCAACGTGAGCTCCAACATCTATGAAATCCCGTTTACCGAGATAAGCAGTAATCTGAATACAAATATAAACACAAATAAATTAATACATTGTACTATTTACCAATAATACTATTAATAATAAAAATAGTTACTTTGCCGTTTGGACTACTTTTCTTGAAAACTCTGAAAAAAAGAAGATAATTATTGAATTTATATATAAACATACATTATTCAAATATTCATAATGCATTTTAAATAAGAAACGTAGCCTTTAATAGTGTTTGTGATTTTCAAGTTTTATTTTATTATTCTTATTTGGAACAATAAAGTTATAATAAGTAAACATCAAGTAAACATTGATTATAAAAAAAAATAATTAAGAATTATTTCTATAACGTATGAGCACATTATGTTTAGAGGATAATTATGCCATAAGGGAAATTCAGATTAACTATTATATTGAATTATTTAACTGTAAAGTGTATACTAGCTATTAACAAATATATAAATACATGTAATACATAATGCTTTCTTGTTATACTAATTAAACATACCATAGAAATATATGTATAACAACTTTTCCTACACATTAATCTTTTATATGAAATCTACACTAATTTTATCCATTTTAAATCTTAATTTCCTCAAATTTCATTTGTTGTAATTATATATTAGTTAGTAATGAGTATATTTTACTGATTAATCTAAAAGTTTTATACCCATGATTATGATACGATCTAAATACCAAATAACAGTAAATTAATGAATTAATTTTATATAGCAAAAATTACCTGGTTCCTAATTTTTTAAGCGCATCACTGTCCTTCACTGAATGATTAGCTGGAGTACCATTACTCATGATGGATAGCTGCACTGTATTTAGTGGCATTAACCACTAAAACTACTAACAGCAATTAACCTGTATAATATAACATGTTAAAAGATTTATGTATAATGCAGCAAGAAATCAAATCAAAATTAAAATTATTAGTAATATAGATGTACAAGAGTGAGCAGTGGGCAGTATGAAAAAGCAGAAATAGAATATATATATTAAAAAATGTCAGCGTTTCTATTAAATGGTCATGTTCTATTATTTGAATAAACATTACATACCAAAATATATTTTAAAATTATTTCTAGGTTATTTAATATTGTACTATTATTGTTATAGAAAACTACAACAATCCACCCCAAACTAACACAATAAAATTATAATTTAGGTAGAACAGTACATTTTGTCGCTGAGCACATCTTATAAGCAACTCATACATACATCACTTACAACCCCTCAAATAATTAGTAGATTTTACACAAATAAAACTATAATTAGACCAAACAATTAATACATTAAATTAGTTGTATGATATTGATAAAATAAACATCTTAATGGTAATTAATCCTTCAAATATCATAATATAAGACTTCTAAATAAGTTTAAAAGAAGATCTTAAAAGTTATCATATAGATCTTGAAGAAGATTATTGAAAGCTCTGCTATCACACTAATGACCAAAGCTCATTCTGCTATTTTAATATTCTCTTTATTATTACATCCTATCAAATCTAATATGTCCAAATATGAAAAATCACCATATATGTCATTAAAACAAGTATCAAGAGTTGTAACATAGTTTGATAAGAAATACATATAATTAGAGATGTGATAAGCCTTTAAAGTACAAGACAGATAATTGTGTAGCATAAAAAAAACATATAAACAAAAATATAAAGAACTGCTATTTATTAATAGACAGACGAAAGTACATGTAAAGAATAATATCTAATATTTTTATAAATATAGTTGATAAAATAGTAAAAAGGTAATAGCAAAAGGGATATAATATTATATATATAAATATGTGTACATAACAAATACAGATTTTATTTTACTACAATCATAAATAAGAACAGGCTTGTCTCCTACATTTTTTCCAATGCATTTAAAAATATTTCATTATATTGATTTAACTAGTTCTTTGTTATTTAGAAGTGGTGACTTACTTTTCCTAAAACTAAGCCATTATTGAATAATCCCTAATAACAGTTATATTATTTACAATATATAATTATAATAAATATTTTGAAAATAAGAATAATTTAGCCAGATTTCTAGATATCAAATAGGTCATATGATGAATTGTACATCAATGAATAATATTATAATACAAACACAGTTTTTGAATCGTATACAATAGTATGTTAACTTTATTTTATTTCTCTTTCTAAGAAAATACATATGACTTCATAATTTGATACCATGATATAAAATGTCATTATTTTTTAGTAAATATTAATAGAGATATTTATGAGACTTTCAAAAAATGTAAACATGAATTAGTTGTTATTTATATATGTCATATAATTAAACATTAAAGTTTGTATTTCACAATCCCCATGCTGGCCATAACTCAAATAAGAATATGTGTTAATTTTGAAAATATGTAAAGTTCTGGAAATGTTATTTAAGCTTTTATAGTTTAATATCATATACAGTATTACAAAATAGTCATAGTCTATTTAATATTCACATGTATAATAAAGTGTTTCTCCCAAGCATGAACCACTGCAGGACCTGTTTCGATCTGGTTGGATTTCATCAGCTACATGCAGGTTCGAACCTGGGTTATTGGCATGGTATGCGATGCTTGTGAGAAACACTTTATTAAAAAAGTATGATCGCCTATGGGACCCTCATTCTAATTATTCATATAATAGTAATTCATAAATAGATATTCTTCTTGTCAGGATCTACTAATATTTGATTCGGCTTTGTGTTAAGAATGAATTTGTCAATGAATTTCAGAGAATATCCATTGATTTTAGAGTTGACCTGATGAAATTCGGCTCTTTTCTTAAGAATTCAGGTGAACGATCTTGAGCGCCTGCAGAAATAGTTTTATAAGACTTAGGCATGTATATATATATATTTAATGTCATCAGGCACTTAAAGCGCTTGCGCGTCGCCAATAATAAATGTGGTATAATAAAATGCATATGAGAAATTAAATGTGTCCAATGTGATCTATTTTGGGCACCATTAGAGGCTTGCTGTAGATACATTGAGATCGATTGTAGGTCATCTTTTAGCTGGTCCATGTATGTTCTCCATAGAGCACCTCCCAATCTGAAACATTCTGTTGGTTAGTTTGCAGCATTTAGCAGGATGGCAAGTGGATTTTCAGGTGGTCTGAAAAAAATGGCCAATTAATGCTAGATGTTGTCTTTTAATTGATACTGTTGCTGGAGGCAGTTGAGTTCGCTGGTGGAGGTCGGCATTGGAGCAGTGTATAGGGTAATAAATATTAATAGCATATCGTAACATGTGCTTGTGTGATGAATTGATGTAATTTGCCAGTCTGTTGGGGACAGTACAGGCTGCAGCACTGTAGAACACGACAGTGCAGCAGCCTGGATTGTCACCAACACACTTAGGCATAAAACTCTGGATATGGGTAAAAAGTACATTCCACATTATTTTACAACAAACAGAGGTCACCACTAAATTAGTATCTTTACAGAAAACAACAATATAAATGGCAACTGGTTATTTTGTTCCTTCTTCATAGAAAAATTGGGGTTCAGATGTCAACTATTAATAGTGATGAATGTATTGGCAGTAAAGACTAGCATGGTCAGCGATATTATCCTGATTTTTTAAAACAAATAGCCAAGAAAGATATTTACAAGAATAGGACTGAGTAAAGAATCCATTGCAACTCCATCATGCTGTGTATATAGTTTGTTGTGAAAGATAAATTGAATGTCAGTTGAACTTGTTAGTTTGTGATAAGGCAATCCTATCATGGCAAGAATTGTATGGATTGGGAGTTCTGTTTATGAAACTTAGGTAGTCCATAAAGTTTGGTAATTTGAGAACCAACAGAATTAAACAAAGAAAAAGTTTGTCAGAAATAATACCTTGATCACAAATAGCTTTCAGGTGATTAAAAATGTTGGCATCCATGGTTCTGATTTCATATTTCTGATGATCACTATACTTAAATTTAGAAGAATCCAAAAGAACTGTTGACAACTTTTTAATATAATCACATTATCCATGACAGCCATAATGTGGCACTTGTCTGGATGAGTGATGATAATGTTTTAATTCTTTTTCAATTCCTTTAGGGCAGAAAAATGATTACAATTTCAAACTGCCTACTAGGGGTATTCTTGCTCATAGATATGCGGACCATACTAATCTTTACTGTTGATACATTGATACATTTATCATATACACTAAAGGCGAAATGATTAATGATTTATTTTATTTTAATGGTAGTTAACATCAAAATCTCAATTTAACTATGGAGAAGGAACAAAATAACCAGTTCCTATTTCTTGATACTGTTGTTATCCATAAGGATGATAATTTAGGGGTGATCTCTGTTTATTGTAAAATCACATAGAAAGGCATTTTACCTATTTCCAGATATATGTCTTATAAAAACTCTATTTCTCCAGGCGCTCAAGATCTATTCACCTGAATTCCAAAAAATAACAAAATTTCATCAGGTTAAGTAAAAAATGAATGGATATCCATAATTTATTGAAAAATTCGACAGAAAGCCTAATAAAATATTAGTTGGTCCTGACAAGAAGAATATCTATTTATGGGTGATGATGAATTTTCTATGGTTGGCAAATATGTGTCCCAATAACTAAATAGTGCTTCCACATATAAGATCATTCTTGTTGCTAAGACTACAAACATCTGGTCTAAGAGTATGAAGGACACTACACATGAGTTGAACCAATCTTTAGTCATTTATAAATTCTTTGAAATAGGTGCATCAGCATTTATATCTGTAAAAATCAATGTTGTCTGTGTCAGAGAGTTACTGAACAGTTAACCAACTATCTATTCAATGACTTCATTAGCAATTTAGAAAAATGAAAGCCATCAACTGAAATAGCCAAACATATTATTTCTTATAAAGCTTCAAAAATAGTTAGCATAACTTTAATTTTTTTCATTATTTAAGTCTGTACCTATTCATTGTTACACATAAAAGAAGCTATTAAAACTGTTGATCTGCTCTAAAAAAGACACAAATGCAACCCTGTATTTACCATGTAGTCTGGCAGCCAAATGGAATTTTAGGGGTATACCTGGAAGTAGAGTATATACAATGTTATTTTATTGATTTTGGTCACTGAGACCATAAATATTAACAATCCACTTGATGACACTCTGTCACTTCTGGTCATTTTTTTAATTTGCATAAAACCAAGATGCCCACCATTTTTCTACTGAATATAATATCATTAAGTTATTTTGACTTCTAGAAGGAATTTTAAACCAATCTAAAATGTTTTATGAGAGCTTTAAGATATTAGGAACCCAATGTAATAACTTTTATTACTATTTGAAAAATCCTATACTTGCATAAATCCAAGATAGCCACCATCAAGCCTCTCAGGAGACCAATTTTATGTCACCACATTTCAAATATATTTTAAACAATTTGTTTTGGTGTTTTGAAAAATAGAGGTCTCATAAAATAATAAAGCTTATGATAAGTTATCATTTTTCATGTGATAATGAATTTTATGAATCTAATATATCAATTTAATATATTAGATTCATAAAATTCATTATTACATGAAAAATGACAACTTATCTTCATCACTTTTCTGTTTACTAAAAACCGAATTTCTGTGACAAGCGTGTGCTATGTTCAGTTGATTTGTGTATAGTATTCTGGCCTATGCCAATAGCCAATCACTAAGCTATTCATAATATACAAGCTAGAGGTGAGGTGAGATAGTGCTTTTATGCAATATCCGCCTATAGATGTTATAATGCAACTTGTTTGTATGTATAGTTCTAAAAATAGATTGTATTTGTTTCATGTTCACTTTCCTTGGATAATGGTTTCTTGTAATATCAATTGCTTACAATAGGACTTAATACACATATAAAAAGTGATATTTTATAATTTCATACAACATTTTTAATGATATCACATATGTATAGGTATTATACTCACAATTTATGTAAAATAATTATGTCCATATTACAATGTGATGTTTTAGTTTAGGCTTGTTACATTTTCTTTATATTAGATAATAAAGGATTTGAAAAGGATCCAAAGCCCCCCAATTGTTGGAGACATGCTTTTTTATGCATGACTGCTGATCAGGGTAGTGTTGCAAAATCATTCAAAGACTTAATTCTTGAAACATGTGACACTTGAAATGATGGCTGGGCTAGAAAAGTGAGAGTATGTGTCCTGGGAGTGCTCAGTGACTTGCATGCTGCCAATGCTCATTATCATGTTGATTGCATGTCGAAATTTCTGGGCAAAAGATTGGTTAAGTATGCATATGGAAACATATCCCATGCTAAACAAGATGATGCTTTCAATGTGCTTGTTACCAAAATTAGTCAAGACCTTCCTAAAATCTGGAGCTCTGTAGAGTTGTACCAGAATATAATTGAATATACAATTATCTAATATATTGAAAGGAAAATAATAATAGACAAAGAAAGTATAATAACAATATAACAATATTTATGTATTTTTGTGTGATATAAATATTTTAGAGATATATAATAAAAAATAGTATACATTTCTAAAAAGATATGTTCTTAAATTTCTAAACTGACTGTAACATAAATATAATAATATATAATGAAAATATAGGTATTATCTACAATATGAATGATTTGGTTTGCATTGATAGAATATACAGGTTGTGTTTGATCAATAATGTATTGTAAATATAATTAAAGATAACATAAACTTATTCTAAAGTTATAAATATTTCTGAATATTGATAGTGAAATGTTAAGGTTTTTTTATAAAAAAAAAAATACTATTTAATATTATAGCAAAATATATAATAATGAGAATAAAGATAAATGCAAGATATATCAATTATAAAATTTGTAAATTGTTTCATTGTAAAATATATATTTATATATTTATATTATATATAAATTAATATTTATAATATAAATGGTTGCATATTGTATAAATTTATATGTTATATAAGAAGTGAGCTATATTATTTTAAAATGATATATATTTTGAAAAATGTATATATAAATATAATTTGATTTTAAAAGAGTGTTACTGATATATAACTTTATTTATATATGAATATACCTGAATAATTAATTCTTTATTTATGAAGAATAAAACTAAGATATGTTATTAACTTTTAATATTATAAATAATAAATATATACATATATATATTTATTTGTATGGTTATGTTTTGTTTGAGCTTGTTTGAATTTATATAAATTAAAATCAATGACAATTTTATCATAAGAGAAAATTTTGTAAATTTCAAACCATATCATTATAAATATTATTTTTATTGTTAACTTCTCTAATCTGACTAACTGTCATATATCTATCTATTTTACAGCCTATATATATAAGTATCTTTGTATACTTATGATATATCAGTAATTTATTAATTTCACAAATTTCTGTTTTCAAATACTCTAAAGAAAAGTAGAATATTTTTTATGGCAGTTTTTAAAAATTGCCATTGAAATGTACAGTTATTTTTAATATATATCAAAATTAAAAACACTGCTAAAATATGTATAAATATATATTTACGTTTTATTTAAAAAAAATGATGATGATGCCTAATGTAATTAGTACATCTCTAAGTATACTGTTAATTATATACACATACTACACAGACAATATATTTTTAATAAAGTTAATACTTAATGTTATAAGAAATTTATAAATATAATACTTGTTAATAATAGTTAAAGGTTATAGAATAGTAATATTGTGTTTGGGAAAATACAGTGGTTTTAAACCTGGATAAAATACCTACCTACTGAAGTATTTTCCCATGATATTGCTATTCTATAACTTATTTAAAGCTTACTGATTTAAAAAATGTAAATCTATATTTACTTCTTCACTTGCTTTAATAACAGAGACATGGATTTATTTGATAATCTGATAGATTTAGATATGGACAATTTCAGTTATTTTCTAAATGATTCTATAATGGAAGGTATTAAACATCATGTACAGCTAATGACAAAAAATGAGATCAAAAGAATAAGAAGAAAACAAATGCCCTCCCACAGAATAGTATAAATTAGGCTAACTGGGTCCAAAATACCTGAAATTATTAGCTGGTGGAAAGAAATAACTATATTTTGACATCAGGTTCTATATGGTTATTATACCTGTCTGACACTGAGTCAATTGGTCATAATTGCTATAAAGGTTTCCAAATAAGAAAGTTTGTCACTCACTAAAAAATGAGCTTCTCCTATTTCTATCAAAACTGAAGAAAGCCTAGGTCTAGAAGTTACTTAGGAAGTGATTGTCATAAAAAGCTTCTGTGCATAACAGTTTATTTGGTGGCCATGAATTAGGACTACAAGGAGGATAAGAGCTTAGAAGATTAAAGTGGGTAGAAAGAGCTCAAATTACATTGAAACAAAACCTTAATGGAACAGAAGTTATTGAATACTGTGAAGACATTTCTAATATATATAAAGGTGGACTCAAAGATCAACATGTTAAAGCAAAAGTGGTTCTGGTTTTAATCCAGTGGAAAAGAATGTTGTTTTGATTGAGCTTTTAATAACTTTGTCAGCCTTTGATCAACAAAGGATACCACAGGCACATTTTTCTTCAACCAAGTCTGAAATATTCAGCTTCTTCAAGGTTTCAAAATGTTCTTTTGGGACACAATACACTCTCAAGCACTATCAAGAACCTAATGGAAGCAGCCAGTAAAGATGGTGTGTATATGAACCATTCAGATAGAAATACAACTGTCTTATATTATGGTAAGTACAGAGGATAAACAACTTATGAAAAGGATTATCAGTAAACTCATCATAGCAACTGCATGCTGAATTATAATTAAATATCTGGGCAATCTCTAAAAATGGTATCAAAAATTTTAACAAACTTAACATCATCAATAAGTGGAAACAGCAATCAACCAGTAAAACAAACTGGATCATCAGAACTGAGTTTAGTTTCATCAACCTCTAATACCAACAGTGTGATACCCCGGTCATGTCAAGATAGCCCAACTTCTTCAACAGGCAGAAATTTGTGATTACATGTACTGATAGTGATAGTGATGGAATATCTATTAAAATTGACTTTTAAAATATTGATCAGTTAATCTGTATCCAGGATATTTGAATTAATTAGTTATTTACCTGTTAAAGCATTTTTGATTGGTTATTGCACAAGTTTAATTACTTCAATACATTTTCAGCAATTAAAAAAAGTTTTTACTTTCATACCAAACTATAGTCTATGACTATAGACAGTATAGCCTGGCTATAGCCAGGCAGCCACGTTTTTTTCGATGGCCTTTATGGACAAGATCTCGTCCATGACATAACCAGAAAAATATCCGTGATCCGTGACACTTACTTAAGTTATCCGTGGCCGTGAAAAAACATAAATTTTTTTGATTTTTTATATAACAAAAATATAGTAATTGTTCAGAAATATTTGATGATTGAATATGTATTGATCCACAACT
>JAYRBW010131423.1:0-15957 GCA_036023295.1 Invenusta paracnida
GTCTTAAAGTTTAACACAATAGTAGTATTAAGAGTTTTAAAGGGCAGCAATATATTAAATTAGTCGGGCGCTACGCGCCCTCCAATTCAATATATTGCTGCCCTTTAAAACACTTAATAATATTAAATTGCTCCATATTTCAAAAGATATTTATATCAAAATATCTAATTAATCCATACATTATTTTTAATTAATTTACCCTATATCAATTAATAAATCTATAATTTTTATTCATTTATAATTTTAAAAATAAAGAGGTAAAAATTTATTATTAATTATCAGTAAATTGATAATAATTAAAACATATTTATATATTTACTTACATTTTCAAAGAATTTAAAAGTAGTAAAAGGTTATAAATTAGAAAGTAACTATTAAACAATGTTTTAAACACTTTAAAAATAAGAAGTATACATTTAAAGAATAAATCAATACGTTACAATGCGTAATGTTTAATTAATTGAAATGAATCAATATACATATATAAAAAGTAATATATAAAGAAAACTAATTATCAATGGCTTAATTACTTTATATGATTACAATAATATGACTACATAATATATTAAGAACAATTAATCGATATAAAATAATTCTGGTCATAGAAATTTAAATCAATATATACATCTACTATGATCAATAATACGAATAAATGATTCATTAACTATGGAAATATCAATAACACAGTTTAACTTTTTTATGATTTCAATGTATCCATATTTATGTATATCCTCTAGAAATATAAGTTTTTATCGTTGTCTTCTATATAGATAATAGTTAGTTATCCAATCTCTATGATATATAAATATATGTATATATAATATCTGAGAGTAAAATGGCTTGATTTCTTTCAATGTATCATAATGTAGTGAATAATGTACATTCCATTATTATTAATAAACAATATTTATCATCAGACCGTAGCCAGCTTTGTTGAAGAGAGAGGAAAGGGGGCCTTTCAACCCAAGATTTTGACCTTCGCATAACTAATAACATTCAATGGTCTTTGCATGAAATACAATGGTTTTCATGCCTCGCATAAACAATTTAAATAGAAATAAATCATTTTAAAAGGTTCTAGGTAACTATTTAGATAATCAGAGTTCGATTGCTTCTTAGTCACACCTCTTCTGGCTATGGCCTGATTATTAAACATTACTGTCTTACAAAATTACTAAATATTGCATATTTATAATATAAATACATCATATATTATTATTTATAAATACTTTGTAACAACAGGTGATGTATCAAACAAGAAATATTAAGATCATTAAACAATTTATCACAATGATCTATTAGCTAAATAATAAATTAGTTAAGATATTAAAAATTATTATATCATATCTCTGGTTATTACTGTTGTGTTTATTTTATAAGTATTTAATTATGAGTACTAAATTAAAATAAATTTTAAGGCATGGAAAATGTAGGGAAAAACATACATATTAAGAGTTTATTAACATATACATTATAAAACCAAGCAACCACAAAAAAAAAATATGCAGATTAATTTTCCCCGAAATGAATTATCATATTACACATGTAATGTTTACTATATTCACATATCTAAGTAGCACAATGTGTATAATTTGTAAAATTTATATTTGCGAATTTATTTGAAATCGTATTGTGTATTTATATATATACCTATATATATGCATATATTAAATCTGAAAGATTATTAGAAATTAAAAATAACATAAAATTTCTTTGTTTAATTTCTAAAAAATAATATTCAGAAATAAACAGATAAATTAAAATTTGTGTTTGCTACCTTTGTACATATATTATCAAAAAAATTAATAATTAAGAAAAATATACTTATTTTCAATTAACAAATAAATACTCTATTTTATTACTAAAATATACAGTAAATTTTCTTCCCTTATTTAATTTTATAATTTATTATTATGTGCGGTACACATATTTAGTAAAAAACAAACATTAACATAATTTTATATTAAATTTAAGATAGTTCAAAAGCCTGATCTGTAATCTTGAAGGAAGAAGACCCTTTTATTGAATAAAACATTGGCATTGTATGTTTCTCAAGAAATACCTGCGGGTGTATCATTCTTCTTGAAAAAAAGGGACTTCCTTTTCTTTGTTTTATAAATAGCAATCTAAAGACATTTATCTAAATATAATTCAGATAGAAGTAGGTATCTAAAAAAATACTGAAGAAGATAGCCTCCCTTCCCAAGCTCTAAATCTGTTGGAAGACGGGTTGAGTATTTCGGCGAATTAGATTTGCAAAAGAAAACTATAGCTAATATTATAACTGAACCCATATTGTACACGAAATAACGATGGAGCTTCGAACATTTTCACATTTTCACTGACTATAATATATTTGCTAAAGTAAGGAGGGAGAGAAATATTAAACTCTTATCACCAGTACTACCTAGCTATCAGCCTATAATGGTACTGTCTGACAGGGATATTGTTGAATGAAAAAAACTGGATGTGTTTCTTTTCAGTTCTCGCTGTACTGCCTTCTGGTTTCTTGAATCAAAATTTTCACAAGTAATGTCCACTGCGAGCACGCCGCCTTTTCGGTTCAGTAGATTGCTAGAATAAATCGAATATCCGAATAATACGCTGACCGCGATACCATCACCACCAACTATTTCCTCCGGCTTTTTTTCCCAAAAACACTTTACCAACTATCCCTACTACCACACATAAAACACAACTGGACAGTCCCATTATAATGACCGCTCAACTTTAACTAGGCAGATAGAGAGAGACTCATTTAATGAAAAATCAACTCCTCTCGCGACAGGAATTTATAGTAATTATAATCATGAATCGAATTGTGTAAAAAACGGTATGTCTGTTGACTTTTCAATAGAAACATTTACAATGAATTTGATTCCCTCAGTGTTGGTAAGATTGATGCAACTATTTTACGGTATCTTCACAATGCCCCGTATTTGTTGGGTGACATCCCTAGTCTTCTTGATTCTGTTGGGAGCTATGGCTGGTGAAGTGGCAGGGAACCATCGGCGTCATGAGAAGAAGTCAGTTTACTTCCCTGAGGGGAACAATGGCCTACCTGACTGTCAGCTTCAGCTAGACTGCAGCAGCGAGGCAGGAGGCATGGGTGCCAGTCGGGTACGTCTACCGGTACGAAGTAGCAGAGGACAGAAAGGAGACAAGGGAGAGAAAGGATCTATGGGTCCTCGAGGTAGGATTACTGTACCGCACTTAATTACTTCAATTCTATATATTTATTCAAAACTAAATATTTGAAAAATAGTTACGTAATTATACAATGTTTTGTAATAAGCATACCTACTTATTAATAGCTTTTCTAGTAATAAAATATACATTTTCGGGCGAAGTGATATAGATATTTTATTGTTTCGTCGCATAATTAATATTTTGATATTTCATAATAAAAGTTGTTGTATGCCAGGTTAGTAATATAGTTATTCAATAAAGTTAGCAAGACATTTAATTAGTTTTTTAGTAATTTATACCTAATGGGTACCTAATTATTGTGATTAATACTTTAATTTTGCACCTTTTCTTTCTTATTAAAGTTATGTTTTTTATATGTTATTAATACATAATTAAATATATTTTACAAAAAAGAATAAATAGCAAACTATTAACATAAATTTGGTAAAATAGTTTATTTGGCATTTAATTTAGTTATATAATTATTAGTTTATATCTTATTCAAACTTTTCTAGGCAATTATACCTACGGAAATAATAAAACATTACTCTTGCCAATAACATAATATGCACCTATTTTTATAATGAAGGTGAAATGACTATGAAATGTTATGTAGCTTAAATTATAGATACATTTACATACAGATGCACTATATGCATAATATTACATCAAAATTTACGTTCTTCTTTCAAAATTAATATCAAGAAAGTAACAACCAGCAAAATATGTTGTAAAAGCATGCGCATGCATAAATATATAAACATATTTCAATAAATATTTATTAACAAAATAAATAATACTACTTGTTGTTATTATATTAACTGTTTTAACTGTTTTTAACTTCTAGAAAACATATATATATTGCAATAAATAAATATGTCTATGTTATTTCTTTCGTGTAGAATATATAATATAACGTATATTCAATTTATTTATTCAGATGAAGAAAGAATATACTTTGAATTAAAAACTATTAAAAAATATTACACATATTTATATGAATAGTTATGTAACTGAAAAATTAACATGGATATTCTCTGTATCTTACACATAATAAAAGCATTTAATTTACTCAAGTAAAGAATGAATTTTATTTATTTACATAGAAATAGATTTTTGCTTTACTTTTATCCGTTTACTTAAAATCATGTATTATTAGTTTTAATATACATTATATATTGTTTTTTTATGCATAATCGATTTTCTAATTAGATCAAATTTAATTTAATTGGAAGGACAAATACAAATATGTCGGAATAAAAGTAGTTACATATTTTAAAGATGTTTATCGAACTACTGCCAACTTATACATCAGTTATGTTTCTACTATGTAAACTCCAGATAATAATAAAAATTACACAACATTCTTACTATTATTATTATTATTTATAACATTCCATCTAAAAAATAATAATTGCTATTGACATTTTTTCCTATTACTATGTGTTTTATCTTACATGTAAAAATTATTGCCCTTTATATATATTTTTTACAGAACACCTTTATATTGTATTCATGGAACCCGTTTCATAAAAAAACAGTACTGATAAATCGTTAAAGCATTTCATAAAACAAAATACCAGAAATTTTTTAATTATTCCACTGTCAGTAAAATTGGTTCTTTGGATTCGAAGATTCTTTAGAAAAAAAGTTCTTTAACAAAGGTGTTCCCTAAAAATAACTTGTTTTAAGTGTTTCTTCAAAGAACATTTTTTACTTTACAAAATAAATATTAAATTAGTTACGTAAGTATTTTAGAGATTAATTTTAACGTTTTTTAGTGACATAATTTAATAAATATAAGTCAATAGTAACTACGGGTTTTAATATTAAATTTAAGTTTCAACGAGTCTATTATATATTTATCTGGGTTACTAGAATTTAAGGTATGATTTATATTAGCTTAAAAACGGTGAATAATCATAAAATACCCTTTAAAGGATTTAATATGAAGTATACTTATGAGGTGTATAGCTAAATTAATCAATACATTAGTATAAATATATAGTGGATACTATGCAGTTATTTTGACAGAACTTCTTACATATATTCTCATATATGTAACTGAAAAGGTTAGGTATATACATAGGTGTTTACATATCCAGAGATTCCGATTTATTTAGAGTTTTGATAGTTTAGTATAATAATAATTATATTATATAATGTGATAGCTAGAAAGTAATAATTTACACATCAATACATACATAAACACTATACACTATCTTTAGCATACATATATTGCTCAGTAAATACGCACCTGTATACAGAAAAAACCTCATATTGTCTCTGTCTGTATATCCATATCCATATATGCGAATTGCATGCGCCTTATTATATTTCGATATTTCGTATATTTAGATTAAAATAAAGCTATTTCTGCATTAATTGTGCGTGGATACTTCAATGTAGTAGTCTGTTGTTTTTATCATGAAATATAACTAATTTTCATGTTGCCCTGTAACTATACTTAAAGGAAGAGGTAATTTAGTATTACGTTTAATTACAGGGTTGTCAAGAATTCCCTAAGACTTTCAAAAAACTTTATTTAATAAATAAGTTATAAACAGCAAGATTTATTTATTTTCATTTAAAATTACGCATATCTTATAAAAAAATTAAATATTCATTTAACTTTATATGGCAATTAGATCAAATATAAGGGTTGCATGGACTTCAAAATTGATACATTAATAAAAAATTAAATAAAAATATTCTTTCAAAGGTTTTTAATTTGTGACTTTCAATTGTCTGTTCTTAAATGTCTTTCTTCTTCTAGATGTCACAATTACCTCTCTAGAAAGTCTATAGTATCCTTCAAATATTGTATACTAGGAGCTATATCAGATCTAGTCTTCAGTAAAATAATATACTATATATGATATTATATAATCCCTTATAACCATACATCCTAGTCAAATATAAATCTACTAAGTTGCTCAACAGAGTAGTAGTTGTTTAATATTCTAATGAAGGACATTTGAAATTGTTTTTCATGGAAGGTTTTTAAACCGAAAAATGGTTGTTTAGTCGCAAAATAGTATACTTGATAAAAAAATATATAGATGTTCTTATATGGACCCAACTAAAGAACCCTTTTTTGACGGATAAAAACCTTTGTTGAATGAGTGTTTCATACACCAATTGGAACTGATAATTATCAGCAAAAAACTATTTGAATTATATATGTTATATTATATTGTCTATATATATACGCATTGATAAATTATATTTAAATTTTTCCCTTTAATTCCTTACGTTATATTTTTCCTCATATGTCTGATTCTAATATTCTGACGATTACTTTATTCTTTATGAATCAATTTAAAATTTTCCAATAAATGATGGAATGACAAAATGAAGAAATAGATTAATATTAAAACTTTTTTATAATTAAATATTTAGATAATAAATCAAATACATGTATGTTCAAGTAGTGCATTTGTATTATCTTTGGCTATTTGACAAAATATTATATTTGCTACTATCACATAAAACATATAATTCAAGTAAACTATAAAATGACATTTGCAATAATAATCATAATAACTAAAAACACTGGTCTACATTTTGGTACTTTTTATCTATACATTCAACATTCAATAATAAAATACAGGTACATATATACACTATGTTCTAGTTTACTAACGCTATACAATTACTTTTTCTATTAGGAATCTTATTAAATATTACATTTAAAAAATTAATGCACGGCATAAAAACATATAATTCGACTAATAACGAAATTCACAAAAAATAAAATTAATATAATCCATATACATATTCAGCTGTAAGTAATGCAAGAAATATTAACACAATTATTTATAAATAAAATTAGACAAAACTGCAACATAGGAAAAAGGAAATCATTAAAATGTATACTATATGGTACTCCTAGATACACTAAACTAAATTGCAAGCTATATACAATTAATAATAGAAAAGTTTTAATTATTAAATAACAAATATATAATTTACAATTATATTCTGAAAAAATGGGTTGTATTATATCTCACTTTGTTACATTCACATAACTTAATTTCACTAACAATTTATATTTATTTAACCAAATGAACAACGTTTACCCACTTTTTTCACACATCATATTTGACGTAAATTTCCAACACTACATATTTATCAACAGGACCACTCGTTACACTTAGCGAACAATACTCAATAGAAAATCAATATACTCGAAAAATAAGTATACTTCTCCGAGTTCTTGTGTTGCTCTTTCCTCAGTGCTCTAGCAAAAATTAAGACCGAAGACCTCACCTATACGTACACCCTCTGTTGCCTGTACTGGGATTTTCTTCACAGCCTTAAATAACAACTTGTTAACTTTCGTGCGTCATCTGCATACAGTACACCCACCCCAACCTGCTCAAGTCACTCAAAATGTTTACCAATTTCATTATGCACTAGTTGAGGTCTCTGGGGAAATTTTCTCAAAAAATGTTTCTTTAACTAGCTAAAATGTTTCATCCCCAGTTCTTCCTTATCAATGAAGTCTCTAACTATAATACAGTCCCTTGTTGCAGTCTATATTCAATCTCTCGTGACTTCACCTTCCCCTCTAGCCCTATACATACCTCCGTTTCTTCTCCTCGCCTGCCCAAGAAAAAAGACTTACTTTGTTACCGACCACTGCCTATGAAGTGCTGAAAGATCCTCTTCCCAGGAGAATTCTAGCCCAACTGTATGCAGGCGGCAGAAGTCATCGGTGTTGAAATTGTGCCAGTTATCAGAACTAGTGATTGAATTACACTCAGTGACTACTCCTCTAAGAATGAAACTAGTCGGACAAATCAGAGGAATAAGAAGTGTAAATGCTTATTTTAGTCATTACATACATATTACATTGATCTCACTCTACACAAATAGAAAAAAATGATGAATAACCAAGAAAATTTCAATTCTCTATTTTCGTTATTTTTGTAACTTATCTATTTTTAGTTAAACAAGTCTGTAATGAAACAAATTATCTAGCAAATGATGTTTAATTTATTACAGTTATATATACATATACATATATATGGAATAAATACTGTAGCTATAAATTTAAATTTAAATAATCAACAATATATGATTTAAGAAGTAATTTATTATTAAAAATAATTTCAATAATAACTAATATGTATTATAATATAATTTCTTCTTCTTTTTTCTTCTTCTTCTTCTTTCGTGTCGCTCATCCCTCTAATAATAGAATATTGTGGAGCCGCATTTTAAAAGTATCTACAGATAAGGACGTAACAATTTCATCTGATAGACTATTCCACTTCTGAATAGTTGGTGGATAAAAAGAATTTTAATGGGCTCCGATCTTAAAGGGTGGGACTTTGAAGCGTGTACTGTGAACCTCTGGTAGGTAATGTGTTCCTCCTCAGGTGACGGTTTGTAGGGAATGCTATTTGCTCGTTGATTCCGCGGTATAGTATGATGAGTCTCGTTCTCAGACGTCGGGTTCGCAGTGTGTGCCACTTTAGGTCCTTTACTATTCTTGAGGTACTCGTGGCTCTGTTATAGTTACCGGTAACATATCTCGCTACACTATTCTGGACCTGCCAAAGACAGTTACCACCGAGCATGTATTCCAATCAATATCTGGCAGGTTGAAGTCACCAGTAATCTATATTGGTGAGGAATATTTGTTTGTAGACAAGTTGATAAAATAGTCTTTAATTGTTATAGAATAAGCAACGTCATTATTTTTTTACGGTAAATCGATGCAATAATAGGATGCGGTACGAAATTAAGCTTAACTGCAATCTTTTCACAATCACTCAATTTCAAAAGTTCACTACAACTTAAAGAAGATTTAATCGAGATGAGGACACCACCATGTTTGTCGATGCGATCATTTCGAAATACTTAATAACAATCTGGAATTACTTTACAACTGTTTATATCTGTATGTAGCCATGATTCTGATTAAGAGATAATATCAGACAGAACACGTTGAATCACTTAAACACTTTCCTAAAATATGGTCCGCTAGATTTTATAATTTCATTAAAATTCACAATTTTAATAAAAGATGTAGTCGATAATCAAAAAATTATAATTGTCACTATCTCCTATTTTATATTTGTTAAACTTCAGGCATAAAATGGTTCAATGCTGCAAATAATAAACAAATGTTATTAAAGTTCGTTGAAATATACCTCACTTCTTGTTCATATATAAATGCAATTTTTATATATCTATTTTTTTTTTAATTACTTATATTTTTCGTTATATATATCTGCATATACAAACATATATCTCAAGTTTCATTTAAAAAAATTAAAAGAAGTAAAATAAAAAACTTTAAAGTATTAAAGTACATTAAAAATATTGTGTCAAACTATTAACGAGCGTTTTAAGATCAATTTCAATTATGTCCTGAATTTCTTATTATTCAAAAGTTTCATAAAAAGTCGTTAGAATTTAAAAAATGAAAATATTAACATTAGAAGATTTTTAAAGAAGTAATTTTGTTAATAATGATAACTATAGTAATAATAGTAATATTTTAACTATTTAGATAAATAGTTGTTTGTTTTAAATATACTATAATTGAATTTAATATTGTGGCATATTATATTTTTAATTCCAAACTAAATGAAAACCACATAAATAGCAAAATGTACAAAATACCACATGAGTTATTTTTTATATTTAGTCATTTAATCAATTGAAATATATCAGTCGTGGTTTAACTTGTTTAGCAGCTAGAATTATAGCAGCTTATATTCAATTAACTGCTTTATATACGAATTTCCACAAATTCCATTCAATAGTCGAGTTGAAGATAAATCACATTTAAATACGATTACTTCGGACTGGGAAATATTCGCTTCGAATCGAGAACCTCCTGAGAGTGCGAATAATGCTCCCAGATTTCATGACCGATGATTTTGACAGCTGAATCAATATAACTCAACTCAACCATACAATTCAAGGAAAACTATAAGGATATAAACAAAAATATAGTCTTCTCAATAGAATTTAGATTTGATTTGCATATAATTTTTAATAGTATACCTACATCCTGCAATTTATGTGTACAGTTTTTAATAAATCAACATTATCGTTTAAGTGCAATAAAGTCAAATTTAATATTTTCCTTTCTTCAGAAATTGTGGAAATTAAAAAAATCATAATATTATTTACCGATACAGAATATAAAATTACAGAATTTTATTTTATTTTGTTAATAAACATATTATATAGTCAAACAATTTTATAATAATTTCTATTTTGACAAAAAAATATGATATAGAAAAACTAGTTCGGGTATATTAGTCTTTTAAGCATATTTAATTAATTGCTTTGTTAATTACAAGTAGTTAATACATTATTTGACAATTTTATAACTATAAACTCCTATCTATAATTTCATAATTGATTACCTATTAAGAAGGATAGTCACATTTCAAAATAAAATATTTATTAAATTATAAACCAATTACACAGATTTGTTACAAGTATGTATTTTCATTTGTTAAACTGAATAAATAAAGGAGTCATATTTTTTATACTATTTTTTTCATATGCTTATCATCTATTTGAAGCATAATTATTTTCTGGTTTACAGAAATATAGCTACCTGGTATAACTTAATTAGATGTTTAATTGGACACAGTTTAACCATAAAAGAGTCATAATAATTTTGCCTTGTAATCTTTTGACTTATTATTTAAAATTCTCTATGACTAAACTGAAAGAACAAGGAAACAAGTACTCGTTTAAAGCAATATTATTTCAGTAATTAAAAGAGAAGATAGTAAATAGCAGTTACTTTATCTTTGACAACTTGTTTCCTTGTTCCTTTCAGTTCGCGAAAGGTTCAAGTCAAAATCCGATAATTCCGCGACCAGATCCCTATTTCGAGCCGGTCAGTTCTCGTTCCCATGGCCACTGTTAGCCTCGGCCCAGCCCTTATTACACGTGGTGAAGAGCGATTGTACATTAGGTCCGAGTCTCAAGGATATTCTGGTACCAGCGGAGACCAAGTATAGCCCGGCCAGCTGCCTACGAGAGGAACTCAACCCTCGCGAAGGAGTTGTTATCGATTGGCAGGCAGGAGAGGGACTGCAATGGGAGGACGTGTTGACCAGTCTGCAGCAACGTTTGCAGAAAGATCGCCAGAGGGAAATAGAAAATGGGCTGCAGAGTGGTGCCAGCCGTGATGGCAAGAGTCCTGGCTTCACTATTAAAGAAGGCGAAAGAAAAGGCGATGACTGGGAGATCAATCGAGAGAAACCACCAGTAGAAGCGTCAGAGCCAGAGAATAGGGAAGACTTGAACATGAACGTCAAGGAAATGGAGGGTGATGGGGCGTCTGTAAGATACCTTCAACGACAAAAAGACACCGCCAAACAAAATGAAAAGGATGGAAAAGGAAATACATCAATTCGGTTGTCATCTCACCTATGGATCTGGCATCATATATGTATTCTGCTATTGGTTATTTTAATATGTAATATACATATATAAATGTATTTAATTATAGAAAAATTGTGTGTAAGTAAAGACACATTATTGGTATAAATGTTATTTAAAAAACACGACAGCTGTTTTAATCAAAGTTTCTTCAGATGATTGAAATAGTAACATAATTTGCTTCAAAGAAACTATATAGTATAAGCTATGTGAGTAGATGTAATTAATATGAATGGATTAAATAAATTATAGAAACAATAAAAACAGGATTAAGTATCAAAATAAATTAAATTATTAACAGAGTATAATAGAAACTAAAATTAAAAACAGAAATAATATAGATTAAATATCTATACAGTTAATAAGATTACTTTCAGAGCAAGAATTAAAAGATTATTTTTTAAAGTTTTAAAATGCAAAATCCCCATCTTAGGGCAAGACGGACATTTTAGTTAGCGGCAGTATAAAAATACTCCACTTAAAATCTTGGTAAAAATTATTTCTATGAGTTAATACCAAAAATAAACAAAAGACTGTCTTAATACACTTCACATACTGACCAACAGAACTTTTATGACATAAATAACATGTTAATAAATGTTAAATATAAAATTTACATTAATTATAAAACAATCAAATCCTTTGACTGATATTTTTGACTTGCTAAAGAATACCTCTATTTTAATACTACTTGTACTCTTGCGCAACTGCTTCTGTACCTAATACAAAATGTGCACTCTTTGTACTATAAAAATTATGTTGGTCAATCTGCCGATTTTATTAAATATCGTATTAATAAGCAGTTTAACTGTAATAAGTCTTCTGCTTACCTTTGGTATTTTATCATATGGAAATGATTTCCACCAAAATTTTAAGTGGAGTATTTTTATACTGCCACTAACTAAAATGTCCGTCTTGCCCTAAGATGAAGGTTTGGCATTTTAAAACTTATAAAGACAATCTTATAATTGTTGTTTTGAAAGTAATCTTGTTAACTTTATAGATATTTAATCTATTTTCCTATATAGTTATTCATTTTAGGTTTCATTATACTCTGTTATAGTAACTTAATTTATTTTGATACTTAAGTTCTTAAGTAACTAAGTAACCCAAATAACTTAAAACATTCATACTTGTATATTATACTAGTTTTTTAAGCAAATTATTTTATTATTCTAATCAACTGAGAACGACTTCCATGAAAACTGTATTTTTTAAATAACATGTATACCCTATAATGTAGTTTTACACAACAAACATGTTTACGATAAATTATGGGTCTTCTTCTGGGTTAGAAAATTATCTGAAAGTATTTAATCATGTAGTAAACACTTCAATTGAGACTAAAATGTATTATTTTCATTTGATCTATCATAATTGTTATATGTTAATCATGCAAGACAGATATACATAGTGTATCGTATCAATTATACAGCACTACATACATATACATATGTGTCTATAGGTTCTCTTACTATGGTGCAAAATGGAACAAATAACAATAATAATTTGAAAATAAATTACGATCTGATGATATATATACAACTGTATTTACAAAGTTATTAAACTTTTAATTTAAGTTCTATAACGTCAATGTTCTATAATAATTAATCAAACTGATTATTTATTATTTTCAATACTTTATTTAAAATAACAAACTCGTATATATTCCAGTTAAAAATAAAATTGTCATTGTTTTGTTTTGTTTTTAACAACATTATGTATATATAATAATGTATTAGTTTTATTGTAAAATTACATTATTCCTTGAAACAAATTTGACGAATTACATTGTATCAGCATTACACAACATTATTTATAAAGAAACGTATAAATAAAAAGAAACACATTTAACAATGTTAACCATGCTTCCTGATTATATATTCAAAATACATGTATTTATATATATTAATGTATATATAGCCGTTTAGGCAAACTGTCAGAATTATTGTAACTTTATATACAAATGTGTATTGTTGTGAATATTTGGTTATTCGATATATTATACGGAGCTTCTGTTCACCAGTTATAATATTAAACACTCTTTACTATTAAGAAAAGGAGTTTGCGCCTTTGAGATTCATCAATGTATTTTCTTCACACCAGAATCATTCACCGTTTAAAGAAATAATTAGTTTAGTTCATTTACTCTTGCCCACTATCAAACATGATATACAGCATAGCTATAAAAATATATATTTCAGCTCTCAAAAAAAACGTTGTTAACAAGAATAAAAATGTCAGTCTATTCAGAATTCAATGTCACACTTAATAGAAGCTCTTATGTGTCACAGTTAATCACCAATTGTGCTCATAGACACGATTTAAAATTTAAAATGACTTTCAGATAATTAGCCTAAGAAAAAATTAACATTAGATACATCTTGATGTTTGGAGAAAAAATACTATATGTAGATTTAAATATATGAGCTTTTATACTAACTCCACTCTGATAGAAATTCTACATGCATATCTTTAACTATAGCTATCTTTAAAACATAACATAAGAAAAACACCAGCCTTATATTAACCTCATATACGGGACTTTATTGCGCATTCGTATCCTTTGGTGGATGGGGCTCATTAGGACACTCTTATAATTGTTAAACTTCCTAATACAGTACAGTTTCAACAAATTCTCATATAGTTAAACTAAGATGTTTTGTGACATACTCCATTGAAAATTGTCAAGACTACTTTTGTATTAAAAAATGGTTAAAATATGCATTTTTGTCATATTTTTAAACAATATTTCAATTTTAGACTTGTTTTATATTTTCAGCAAGAAAACTTATTTCTATTGTACTTTGGGAATTAAATATTAATAAAATTAATCAGTTATCGAATCTTGAAGTTTCATCGATTTTAAGAAAGATTTGCATTTTTATATAAAAAGGCTGTTTTGCCCAGTTTTTACGAAGTGGACATTTTTCGAGTGTGGTCACGTGACAACCCCGGCTTTGGTCACGTGACCACCCGGTTCATTGGAGGCACAATTGTAAAAATAGTGTTAAAGTTTTAATTTTTTTCTTAATTGTAATTTTTCTCCATTTATTCATTTAAAAATCACAGCACAAATGCGGAAGGGGCTTTAAAGGTATCTGGTAGGGCTTTTCGGTATGCAGGGAATTAACATACTGCATACAAATCATTCTACGATTTAAGTAAAGTAAAATATTTGTTATATTAAATTTCTAAATTATAAATAAGTTCTATAGCTGTCAAATTTTATAAATATTTCAATATTTTTTAGTTATACCTAATTAAATCACAATAACGTCGATTTAAACGTACAAAATAATATAAAATGGCTCAATACTAAGAATTATTATAATCACACCTATATACATAAAACATCATTTGATATTAAAAGTATGTATTATAATAGTCATAAAGTACCAAGCGATATAACACGTATTGCAAATTTCAAACATATTATGTGATTATAAAAGCTTTTCATACTTTAAAATGTATAGTTTTAAAAAAAATGTAACATAAAAGAATTCACTGTATTAATACAATTTAAAAGATCAAATATATAAATATATAATTTGTGTTATACTTAGCTGCATTACCATTATTACTCAGCAGTTTATTGTTAACCCGCATGCATTATTTCACCATGACGAAATGAGTCCTCGTATGCATGTGATCATGAATGGATGTGTTATGAGTTCCTGTAGATATTATGATGTTCCTTTTGTTTTATATGAGATGGTGAGGTAGTTGGGAATATGAAGTTTTTAAATTATACTTGAGGTAAGATAACCTGTGAGAGAAGTATTGAATTCGAAAGATATTATAGGTTTAAATTTGAGAAGACAGACTTATATTTTTTGTGTCAGAGATGGCAGAATAAGTGATGACGAATATGATGATGTAGAAAAATTGTGTGTGTAAAGAAAAGAAGAAGTGTTGAGGAATAGACAAGAAATTACGATTTGATCTCTGGAAGAATGATAGACTAGAGATAGCTAACGAATTATTGTAATTTAATGACTAAATATTTGTTTTAATATACTTTTAAACTTTTACGTTTGTTCTATTTTGATACACGGACATAATCGTATCATTATTTATATTTAGGGGGTGAGAACTGTAACATAAGAATTTGAACGCAATAATATATAATATAGTAGTATATTATGTTATATCTAATTGCATACGTATTTTGTTAATAATATAAAAATAACGTATAAAATTAATATATATGTTTTGTAAATAAAAACAGCTAATTTCAACTATTAACTATTAATAATACACGTATAAATGTGTTTCTCACAAGCATAAACCACTGCAGGACCGGTTTCGATCTGGTTGGATCTCATCAGCTACAGGCAG
>JAYRBW010131434.1:0-15956 GCA_036023295.1 Invenusta paracnida
TACGAAGATAGTGGAGAGATTCTGCCGTTGATACGAAGATAGTGGAGAGATTCTGCCGTTGATACGAAGATAGTGGATAATTAAAGCTGTTTATTTTAAATAGATGTTTAAAGTTACAGACGAGGACTTCGCAAAAATACTTCTATAAATGGTATTTTCGTGAAGTGATCGGTTACATATCATTTAAAGATTCAACTCACATTTAAATTACTCTGATAACAAAATTTACATTCATTAATTATAGCTGTTTTTTTGTTATATTTTGCAAACATTTGTCATAAAAAGTTGAATAATCGACAGATTTATCCATCGCGATCAAATCAGTGGAACTGACAAATTATAATCGTAACAAATCGATAAACAGTGAAAAATTAGTTAATGTTTCTAACTTAAATAGGATTACAGTTTAACATAATGTTTTCTTATCGTACATGAACAGGAAGAAACATATTAAATTCAATTTATGGAAAATATTTTTTGAGCGTGAATTATAGTTTTCACTTTAAAGAATATTTGGTATTTCGCAATTGTTTGTCTAAATTTCATACGAAGCCTTATTTTAATCAACTTATATGGCATTAGCGTTATGTTGCAGTAATTATTATATCTAATTGTATTTATAGCTAAATTATTTCACTTCTCCAATTAGTGTTCAGTACCGAAATCAGACTCGTACATGGCAGGTGTGAAGTATATTTATTGAAGTATTGGCCAGGAGAGGTTACAGACGAGTCTGTCATACTTGCCGGACCTGAAGCTATGAAGCAAAGAAGCTGAAGACATAATCAGAAAGATATGAATTATAAATTTCACCATCTGCACTACGGACTTCTTTTTGCCTCCATATGTTCTCTGGTTGACTCATTAATCGAACCCTTTCCAATGACATTTAAATTTCCTAATTGTCCGAAGAGTCTTCTACTTTAAACGTTGTTAAACTAAGATGTTTTGAAATGTATTCCTGTTTGAAGGCAAAAGTACGTTTTTAATATTTTTTTAAACAATTGCCCAATTTTTTATTTTTGTTTCATGTTATTTTTTATTGTACTTAGTAAATTATTACATGAATAGATCAATCAGTGCGTGATTCCGAATTTTGTACATTTCCCAGAGAAATACACTTTTATTTAAAAAAGTATATTTTGTTAATTGTTTTTGCAAAATGGGAGCAACTAGAACCTCCAGATACCTTCAATCATTTATCCCTTTCACCAGCTTATTCATCAACAACAGTAACTAACGCTTTTTCTTCATTCATCTCTATGCACATTATAAAAATTTGTATATTTAGTATTTAATTTTGTCTCTACATATTACTTTTACTATTATTGTTATACGACTTTCCTATTCCCATTTTTAACTGCGTAAACAGATATTGTTGTTCTTCTTCTTCTTCTGCTTCTTTTTATTCTTCTTATTCTTCTTCTTCCTCATATTATTATTCTTGTTCTTCTTGTTCTTCTTGTTCTTGAGGATGCATTCACGGGACACCTTTTTGCGTGAACACGAATATATGACGCTAAAGTATAGATTTAAGTAAACTATTTGTAAAATATGATTTTGGAAAAGGCAGAGATGCTTATATTTGCTCAAATTGTTAATCTATTAATAACATTCAAAATATGAGAGGTAGCCAATTCTAGGGGCATCTGATCTTTCGCAGGAACGGAAACATTTTCTGCTCGTCAGAAGTTTTAAATTTCAATGTTATATTTAAAATTTTATTATCGGAGAAATCTCCTCAAAGACAATAACAATTAAAAGCATCATCATACCTAAACGATGTTCTTTAGAACCAAATATACTAGAAGATATTTCTCATTCCTGGATACCAAATACTAATATCTATATAAATATGATATATTTCATATATGTATTCGATGAATATATATTTTCGGCACAAATATTCATGAATAGAAGCTTTGAAACAGTTGCGGAAACGCCTTCAAAAGCTGCACAATTGGAACATGTCTGTTAATATATATATATATATATGCAATGACGATTAGTATTAAATAATACTCCGACAAACAATTATTTTTATTGGGAAATGTAAGTTTCTAATCATAAACATGTCTTTATTTTAAATGAGCACTAAGTTATCGAATATTAAGAAAACCGTTTTCATTAATGCACTGCTGTCCTTATACAACTTAATATACGGCATTCATTTAGTATATTAATCTTATCTAGACCAAGATCTTTAAAGCAACTAAATAACCCAAACTTCTACAAACATTTTGATAAACCTGATCATTTTATTAGAGCCTTTATTTGTTTTTTAATACATTGCATTGCTTGATTTCCACGTTTAATAATAAT
This sequence comes from Invenusta paracnida, assembly GCA_036023295.1. Classification (NCBI taxonomy): domain Eukaryota; kingdom Metazoa; phylum Platyhelminthes; order Proseriata; family Coelogynoporidae; genus Invenusta; species Invenusta paracnida. Next base: position 2,323 of record JAYRBW010131434.1, read on the forward strand.
ACATTTATTTCAGGTTATCAATGAAATAATTTACTCGGGCACTAAAAAACATTGACCGAGAATATTCTATCTAGCTGCCTACAATTTACTATATTCTTAATACTTTTTTGTGAGCAAAGAGCATTATCTTATTTTTAATTAAAGCATTCATTTTAGAAGCGTTATATCAATGGTATTTTAGGAATAGGATCATGTGTTTCTTTTTCTTTACATTTTTTGTCATTTAAATAGTATTAATTCAAATATCAAGCTTACCTTCACATTTGATTTAAACGCATTATTATTCTATAAGAGGTTACTTTTTAAAAAGAATAATGTTTCAACTGTTTGGGTATTCTTGATTCTTAAGTATCGACATCTTCTGCACCTTTGCACTTTTGCACTTTGGTCTCTTATTGAGTCTATTTTATGTGAGAATAAAACGGTAAATGTCTAAAATTAAATTAAATTGCAAAAATGTACTCCTTTTTACATAATTAGATATACTGTATATGTATATTTAATGTTTTAATTCAATTATTTAATTATTTAATAATATATATATATTTATATATAACATTCAAACATGAACATATTTTGAACGTTTTCCCCTTAAATTGTTTATATAACTATATTCTATAATATTTTTTGCCATAAATGCATTAAAACGCGTTTAAAATATAAACAAATTAAACTACGTCAATATTCGCTTTCCTTTTTTCCCGAATAAGAAAACCCTTTAGTCTCCTATTTAAACAACTTTACTTTTTAATATTTAATATTTTAGTATCTCTACGGAAACCTACTTCTTCATAACTTTTGATAAATATAAAATCCTGGTTATTAAAATTGCCGCATCACGTAAATTATAAAACTAAATATTAGATACTTAACATTAAATTTGCTTTCAATCTTTATAAAAGCTACAGGTTCAGAGATTGCAATAGTTCACTATTTATCAATCATCGTGTTTGTCCTTAAAAGGAGGCGCAAAGATCACACATCTAAATAGGCTCTCATAGTTTATCGGTTAAATAGTTTTCAAAATATCGATCTGTGCAAACAAATGACTTTCAGGTTATTTTTTCCCAGCAAACTTTCCGTCAACTAGATCTATTCGCCAGTGGTGTCTCGCTCTTCTGATCCCCTTTCGGCCACCTCTGACCTAACCAGGGAACAATCTGGGGATCTTCCTGGACAAACTGATCCATTTCCGAGAGGTTCTTTGACCTTTCATCTTCCACTTCTTCTGACTCCAAAAAATAACTATTTTTGTATTTCTAATCAAAGTTTATTCAAAGATTTATTTATTTTGCAAGTAAGTTCTTCAAGATGTTTTATATTATACATCATAAATTGCTTCAATTTATTTTAAAATATATTGTTATTACTTTTAACTGTTTAATAATAATGCTTAATTGAATCAAAAGTTTAATCACCTATGGTATTTGGATAAAAATACATGCTTCAGTTATGTTATTTACATAACATAATAATTAAATAAATACTAAATTAAATGTTCAATAATATTAAGATTCCAGTTAATGAATAATGCACGCAGTATTAGTCAAACTGCATGTAAGTTAAAGCTATTTCTAAACTGTAAAACTAAAAATTTAAAACATTTGTGTGCGACAAAAATTTCTCTTTTTGAATACAAATATTTTGGAATATTCTTAAATTTCCTTGTATTTCCTTGTATTTCCTTATATTTCCTTGTGTCTTTCACACACTCCAATTATACAACTTTATGCTTCTTACAAAAATAATCCTTTAAAAACATTGTAATTCGAGCCAACACGAAGGACCTGTACCACCCAAACGTCGACATGCCCGGTGTTGTCGAGCTCTACTGTCTCCATAGTATATCGACATGTCAACGACAACCAACTGCTCTACAAGCTTGTGACTGTCTACCGAGCTGGATTCCCCGATCAGGAGCCCATGAAGGTTTACGACGATGGCGCCGGGATCGTGAGCATCCAGAGCTTGTTCGCGTGTATGCGATGGCGCCGGGATCGTGAGCATCCAGAGCTTGTTCGCGTGTATGCGATTGTGCATCGAACCTTCGAAAATTTGAAGATTGTCCACCGGTCTGATGTTATTGCCTACATAAAGTCTGTTCTTGATGACGGAGGTTTAGGTTTGGATGCGAAGGGCAATGGCTGATCCTGATATGCTGATTCTGCTGAGTCGAATCCTCAGGAATATTCAGCTGTTCACGAATAGTTAAGATGATGGAAACTGGCAGGAATGAGATAAATGAAATTATAAAAAGAATAAGAGATGCAAGATTTAAGGGGAAGTACATTTTTAGCATCTGATATTGATGAAAGGCTGGAACTTGACTCAGAATGGAAATGACTTAAAATACGGAATGAAAATTATAATATACGAACCAAAATTGCAAGAACATAAAAACTATGTTGATAAAAGCCAATACTATATTGACATGAATATTTTAAAGATATTAAAAAGGAAATTTTTAGCCTTGTGATTGCAAAGGTTTAACTAAAAAACAATCGGTGAATAATTTGGGATTTTATAACAAAAGTAAACAAACAGTCTTTAGTTCTGTCTTCCCACACCAAGAAACGGCACCAAAACACATCATGTTTTCTTGAAATAGATCTTATCGAGACATCTGTGCTTTTTTCGTTCTTCTAATCAGAACAGCAACTCCTATTGGGACATTCTATCGGGATTGTCCTGATTAGATTATATTTTTATACCTTCTCAATATGCGTGGTCTGATAAGATATAGTTTACGCAATAATACAAATATTATTAAAATGACTACAAATTTATTATTATCGATAGTTTTTAAATACAAATTGAAACAAGTAATTTTTATTTATGCGTTATTTATACATATATATATATATATATATACCTACTTTATAAATATTTATGCAGGTACTTAAAATATTCCCTTTAAATTTTTTGAAAGTTTAACAATGATACTGTATTGTTTTTATATATTTTTAAACCGCGCATTTTAAAATACCTTCATTCATTCTGTAATCTCTAAGGCAAAGCTAGTAAAAATAATACATATATACAACTATGTCTAAGCTACCAGAGTCGAGAGTACTCTATAGGCAATAGTAAACATATATATATATATATAATTAAATAAGTAAGATTCAAGTGCTGCCGAAAATATATACACTATTTGTTAAAATACTCACTTATAAAATACTTGTAGGATACTTGTAGATTAATACTGTAATATACGATACGGATATTGCTTTTTTGAATAAAATAAACTGTAAATACTGTTTCTATATATAAGCTTTCTATTAAATCCTCCTATTAATTTTTTTGAAATCTGTAATAACACTAAACTTTTTTACTTACATTTTACTTTACATCACATTTTAATAGATGTAATTTTACATGCTTTATTGTATTTTTTTGTTTTTGATTTATTTATGGTTTGAGAATGTTAAACCATGAATGAATAATTATACATAGAGATTCGACTCTTTATGATTCTGTATGCAGTTTATTACTACTATTTACCTACCCGAAAGATTTTGCAAAGTAATTTTTAAAAATCTGACAGCAGTGAAATAGTTTATTTAGTTAAACAGTTTTAAATATAAATAAAATGAATAATATTTTACAGACATGAACGTATTAATGTTAAAATTGCTTGAATATATTTGCTTTTAAAATGATTTTAATCGAACTATTTAATGCTTTTTCATCCATGCCTATTTATATAAAATTTATTGAAATAACACAATTTTTTATTGACAAAATTTACAGCGCCATGTATACGAAAAGAACAAATGTCGTCAACACTCCATATATTATTGCTCTATGTGCTAAACTGTGTCTGGCGATTGCATACTAAAAAGTCAAGATTAAATTATTTTAATTATCGATTGAAAAAATGGTATATAACCTAATATCTAATAGGGACTGTCCCGATAAGACATACTTTTTCCAAGATTTTATTGCAATCGAAAATCCCGCCAAATGACCTTGATGGGGGCTTCTGCGCATGCGCAGAACGAGTCCTGATAAGACTAAGTAAATCATGCACAACATATGTCCCGATGAGATTGCGTGTGTAGCATGATAAAACTGTAAATAACGTTGCTATACTTTCGACGGAGAAGAAAACAATGTTGATTTTGAAAATCAGGGCATTTGATTTAATATATGCACTAATTTTGGTTCGAATCAAACACTGTCCCGATAAGACATAGTTCTGAGGCGTGTCCCTATAAGACATACTTCGTGCGAGGGGGTGGATGGTTGTTGACGATCTACTTCTACCAGCAAGTCATCTTCAGCAATAGAAGTCTTCACGTTTACTGCCCTGTAGATGCGTTCATTCGGTGTGTTGAGGGGTGCATGCAGCTCATCAACGTTGCTTCATCTGAAAACCAGATCGTTCTCCAGAGATCCCTGCGTTCAAACCGGTCGATCAATGCATCTGCTTTTTCTAATCTAATTTGCTTGTGAGCATCGGTGAGCAGATTACATTTGACTCTTCGATAGCATTTAAGAGGAGACTTTTTCAGAATTTTGTAGCCCCTTATACGGAGAGCCTTGAGGTGTAACAGCTAAATCCAGACCAGCAGCACGAGTAGGCGAATCAAACTTCTTTGCAGAGCCTGATCCCTGTTTTCTTATGTTTGCGTCTTCATCGCCTTCTTTCAATCTTGATACAACCAAAAGTAAATTGGTGTCTCGTGATATTCATGTAAAACACGGGTACAATTTCCTGACATTTAAGTAAACCCCATGTTGGATGCTCTGTCTTAAACAATACAATAACTTGACTTTGAAAGTCAGTAAAGCTTTACCGGTTTTTTATTGGGCCCTCTGTAGTATCTTATAAACACGGTCGTGTACCTAAATGATTGCGTAATATAGTCACATAAGCATGCAACATACTCGTAGCACACAGTCCAGCTTATTTATTGATTAGCAGCCAAGCAAGCCAGCCAATTGCCAAGCATATTGCATAAAGCAGGTGTTCCCCTTGTCTGGCTATTAATTTTGATTGCATTTCGAGCATAAAAAAGTATTAACTCGTAAAACTAAACCCAGCAAAATTATTTATTATAATTGAATGAGGATATAATACGCTTTTCAATAACTGAATAGCAAGAAGGATTTTAAACAATTACAGTAAAAAGCATTATGTTGCTTATGTTAAAGTTTTTGAACATGGTTACAAAAAATGTCCACTTTTTCTATTATTTGTTTATATTTTTAAAAGCTAATTAATAAATTTCGTTAGAATAATTATATGTTTTAATAAAAAGAAGGCAAAATAAATTTTACACGAAACAAATTTTATAGTCCAATAACTCGCATAATTATTACATTGACGCAAATAGAACAATAGTTTTTAGATATTACGCGCGTTACTAATTTCAGACACGGTTACACAATTTCTTGACAATTATGCAACAACTTAACAGATACTGAGTTTCAAAAATTATAATATTTATTCTATTATTAAATACATAATTCATAATAATATAATAATAATAAATTCTATAATTCGAAAATTCGAAACGTTTTGTAATTTTATAAATTGTTAAATAAATTCTAATAATTCTAATAAATAAACTTCTATAACACTCGTTTCATCGTTTTAGCTTAATCGTTCACGTCTCGATTCATGTAATTGGCGTATTTCTTTCAAATACAATGTTCACAAAGCCAAATGAATCTTGGAACTTTCACGACACCTGTGATTTAGTCTCTCGGATTGAAAGCCATGATTTAAGGCCTGAGTTCGGACTTGGCGTCTCGGCGCTATTAGTCGCGTTTTACTTTAAGATCTTCCATTGAAAGGGAACTAATGGCTCGATAAGATGGATTTCTTGGTTTAGGCATACTTTTGAAGATGTCCGATAGATCTTCTAAATTGTTCACGCTTGCATTCAGACGCAAGCTTTCCTTTGTAAGCCCAGTTTTGATATTGACTCCAGTCGTATCAAAATCATATTTCCGTGTCTTGCGCTATAGCAATGGTGTTTTTCTTTGAGACAGGGGTACATAGTTTACCATTGTACCATTTGAGAACGGCTGTGACGGCCTATCTGAAACGACTATTACAGTTTAGTATAAAATTTGTTGTGTGTCTTTTTAAATGTCGTTAAATTAATAAATTTTGATAGCCGTATTTATTTTATCGTAAATTAATAAGTCGTAGGTACTTAAATAATTTAATTTTAGAAGTCGTAATCAACAAATCGTAGTTAAAAAGTGAAATTTAGTAAATGAAAAAGTCGTAAAATGAGATCTTGGAATTTAAATAGTTGTATTTAAAAGGTCGTATTGAAACAGCCATACTTAAAAAGTCGTACATATTCTGTGACTAACATTAATCAAGTATTTCTATTGTTATACTCAAAAAATATTTCTAAACAGATATCCATATTTAGCTGCTTATTTTCTAATAAAAGTATATTTCTAAACAGATATCCATATTTAGCTGACTATTTAATAATTAATGTATTTTAATTCCATTATCATGAATTATTATTCTTAAATACGGCTTTGTAAATAATACGATTTTTCTAATATGGCTTATTCAATACAACAGTTTGAATAAGATTAATTTTCATATGACTTTTTCGTGTAAGACTAATTACTTATTACGACAATTTTAATAAGACTTCATAACTATTGATAGGCATTTCATGATAAGGTCCATGCATGACACTTGTCAGTGTCTATGTGTGTGTAACGAATTAATCTTTCATACTATGTCTTCTTTGCTGTCTCCATCCTTCAATCATGTCCTTGAATCTTTGCTGGAATCGCCACTTCCTTATTTTCTCAACTTGTGTGGAAACTGATTCATTGATATTCATAGATTGCAGCTATATGGATGATTTCAGAACATTTATTTCACACTGATTACATTATCTGTCAACACATTCGATCTTCCATTTATCATTTATGCGTAGTCAGTATGCTCCATACGAGTGTTCAAAGAAAGGGGTCCCAGTTTGCACGCTAATTCACGCAAGTGCAAATCCTACAATTTGTTATTTACAGAATCAGTAAGAAAGGTAAAAGAGTATTAAAGGAAAGATTAGCCGGTGCAGGCGAAAATACTTGACTAAAACACAATATTACATGTTTGAAAGGAGGAAACCCCAAAAAAGTCGTGTTAAAGAAAAAGTCGTAATTTAAAAAGTCGTAAAATCAAAAAGTAGTAATTTAAAATAGTAGGAAAAATAAAGTCGTATTTATACAAAAAATTAAAGTCATTTAATACATGATAGAATAAGTCCCCTAATTATACATTATTGAAATAATGACAAATATCAACTATATTGTATTGACTCTTTATTAAGAACTGATCTCCTTCTAGATAAATTAAAAGCCGCAAGTATTACCACAAAATAATATTTGAATTATTTCAAATGTGCACTTAAATACCTATTCAAAACATTATTGTAACTATATAATACTATTGACTAGAATTAAATTGGCATTATATAATATTTACACATTTCTTTTAACCATTATTGTTTCATGTACCTCTATTACACTTATACATCCAGATGTTAATACATAATTATAAGTCAAATTACTTAAATGTGTTTAGGCATTTCAAGTTATACATAATTAACGTTTTGGTTTGCAAAGTTGAAAATAATATTATAGCATATATTTATGTGTGCATTTTAATATTAAAACATTAATATAAATATTATTCACTGAATCCAGTTGTTATACCTTCTCCAGTAGATGTACTTAGGGTTTCTAGAAGTTTCTAGTTATCCACAGCGGGCCCTATATAAAAGCCACAATTAAACATTACGTGTATTCTGTTGGTATTATTTACTATAAATGGCAACTGCCTTTTTTCTGCCTATTAATCTTTTTGCTTATTCATTTTGTATTTAATAAATTTATATCACTATTAATAACTGCCATACCAAAGAAACCTAACACCACCAGGATTTCAGAGCACCGAGGGATTTGCTTAATGTCAGTTACTGCAAAAATCTTTAATAAGCTGCTTCTCAAGAAGATTCAACCGCTGCTGGACCCTTTTCTTAGGAAGGAACAAAATGGGTTCCGCCCACAAAGAGGCACTGTCACTAACATCCTGGCTCTAAGACGGGTAATTGAGGAATCAACAATTCAGCAATCCAACCTTTTCGTGATCTTTGTAGATTTTCGGAAAGCTTTTGACTCGGTGGCAAGATTTTGCATCAACAAGATTTTGGAAGTATATAATGTTCCAATGACTCTGATCAACGCTATTAGTGGACTTTACAACAACATCACTGCCAGAGTGCTCACCTCGGACGGTCCCATACAGAGGAGTTTAACACATCATCCGGGGTCTTACAAGGCGACCAACCAATACATGATGTGCTGTTATGGCACCAGGATGGACCTTTTCGCAGAGGTCAGGCTAATCGACTGACATATTCGTCCGCCTTCTTCAAGATGCAAACATCCCTGACACGAACTTCCTCATCGGGTCACGAAGTCTCCGAGAGATGTGCCTCCAGCAACGCTGACGATACGCTTTAACAATCCTGTTCTTTGTGTCGTATTATAAATAAAATAATAAATAAATAATGTACGTATTAACCATATTGAATAATATCTTTTTGGGGGTGAATAATAAACAATTTTATTATTTACTTTCACATTTTATAATTTGTCTTTATTTATAAAATAAAATAGATAGTAAACTTCGCAAAATAAGTGTATAAAACTTAATAATAATTTATGTTTACATGCATATACAGTTTGATTATATATACATGTTCATATCCATTATTCATTGAGAATCCTGGATAATTGTTATACATTTTTATAATTATTTAAAACAATTAATATACTAGGTAATGCTATTTAGATAATATTAAAATTCAATTATTTTTTTTTATTTATACTAAACATAATAGATCCTAAAAAACTTTTAAATTTGACAAATTCATTTTCTTTAATTTTAAAATTTAGTGAAAAAAAGCAAAATGTGGTTAGCTACAATTTTATATAAAATAATTTAAAATAAGGTTAAAGGGTATTTTCAGGTGGTTAAAATAATTTGAATATAGACATAAAAGGGTATTAAGCATAACAATCTAATAAATAAGTATTCATATAATTATTTTAATTTAATTCTAAATATACTTCTCAAAAGTTATTCTCTATTGAGTAGTTACGAAAAATCGTAAATTGCAACTAGTTAGTTTAATCTAAATATAATTATAATAATTGAATTATCCATATTTTTTATATAGATAACATGAAACAAATTATCAACTATCACAGATTTTCTAGAGACGAACCTATTGTTACTAATATACTCTATAGTGGGTACTATCAGAGTACAAAGTCGCGTCCATATACGGCTCAACTCTTTCGATGAAAATGACAAAAATTAGGTTGACATTTTCTGAATTTAAGGTAATAATAACAGCAACATCCGACGTTTCGTCAATATTTGATCGAGGTTTCGTCCATCATAATGGGAAGGTAATGCCAAGAATAATACTTACATTATTCTTTCGATGAACTAGATACCACATGAGGCAAATTTTGTTTTCTCAATGTCTAGTTAATGTAGTACAGATTGAAACACCCAAATATCAACGTAAATGCGTATGAATAATCAGTTAAAATAAACTCACAGCGTGCAAGAATAAAAATAGGATTAAAATAGTATAGAATTGCCTTTCTAGACTTCAATTGTCAATGTAGCCCGCACACCTCCAGGATCAAACTGACATTTATATTCACCGTATTGGAAGCTACATATTAGTCTAGCTTCACACTAGAAGCTGTGGCCGGTATTCATTTCCATTTATTAGCATTCCAGCCTAGTTATTATAATTATGATCTGTTTACCAACGCTGACTCGATAGAACTGTTATTATATACATATATAGATGTATAAATGTATATTAAGCCGGTTGTAATTAGGTTTCTAGTGGCGGATCGGGGGGGGAGGGGGTTTTTGGATTTATATAAACTCAGATATTTGGTTCCCGAAGAGCTCCTAAAAAAACACATTGAAATTGTGTGACGCTGAGTATTTTCCGAATTTGTTTTGACTTTTGAAAATAGTCCTGACCACGGCGTACTTAATAGTACTTAAAAGTACGCCGTGGTCCTGACCCTTTCTGTATAACGACACATGAAAAGGAATGTAGCCACAGCCAGTTGAAACTAGTGAAAGGTCGCTTGAGATTGAGCATGACCCAAGAAGACTGTGTTTAATGAAAGTGAAAGAAAGACCGCTGATAAAATAGATCAGGTTAAGTTATAGGGACCAAATACTGCCAACGTTATCCGAGACGCATGCTACTATGGCATTTGTTTTCTGATTATATAGCTGCTGTAGATGTCAATTATCTAGAAAAACTGAGTTTCTTTGTATAATACATATACATATACATACACATAAGACATATAAACAAACACCTGCAGAAAACAAGAAAAAATCACTGATTTTCATTTTACTTTTACTTTGTATTCTGTTATTTTCACCAGGACGCGTGGCACACTGGAATCTTGTTTTCATTTTAACTCGCTTTCTCAACAGTTTCAACCATTGTATAGGTATATATATACCATTTTCATTAGATCTTTCAATTAAAAAGAGTTTACATGTAATTTTGAAACGACATAACCTGGCATAAATAATATTGGTAAGCGTCTAGGTCTCTTATCAAATGTATGTACATATATGAAGCACTATGTAGTTAACAATGATGTTTTTGTAATCAATATTGTTTAATATAAGTACCTACCACGGACAACTCTATACATGTATGTATATAGAGTTGTCCGTGGTACCTACATACATATTCACCCATATGCTCATAGTGTGCTATCTGCGCTGTCATACATATATTGTTTTTTCCAATTTCTTGTTAACTCTATTACGAGTATACCATTTGTTACTCTGTCATTTTAACCTTTTTATAATCTATTTTATATTATAATCCCTTTTATAACCCATTTTATATCTAAAAATTCTTTTCTCTATAATTGTTTTATTTTGCCACCCCCCCTGACATTATGAACCACCTTCCGGAAATTTTGGATCTACCAGTGGTTTCCCCCTGCTCACCCTCGCAGGATTTCCACCTCAAGGCATTATGCGGAAAATCTCAGTCAATGAAAAGCTGACTTTTGTCCAACCAAATGTAAATACTAAACACATTTCGTAACCAAAGTCGAACTATCTCGACGGGCAATTTGACCTGTCAAACAAGCTCGATCATGTAAACTCAACTTAAATAAAATTATACGAGCATTCAACCATTTCAACCACAGGAATTTTGATTCCAGAAGTGGTTTCTGATGCAAACATTTGTCAAGAACGTTATTGAAATCTACAAGTTAGCGCAATTTAGAATTGTAGGTCATTTACTGACATTTTTATTGGATTAAATTTGATATCATTGGAAACCTATTTGGGCATAGATGACGGTATCAACATTTTCTATTTTAGGTTACAGTTATATTTTTAAAATACAATAAATATGAGCAATTTATAACATACGGTCTGTTGCTGTTTCGCCATCAGGTTTATATTCTGAAAATAGGAGGCAGAGATGTCATATTTAGGGTAAAGAAAAAGATAGTTTTATTGAAATTAGACATGTAATAAAAGAAATAGACCATTATAGTAGGTAAATGTCACAATCAGTAGTATAAATAGGTAGGATAAATGTAAGAATCATACATCGAATCCATGAATACAATCCAATCTAATAGCGAAATATATAAAAGTAAAATTTAACCCACATTTCATTTTATCTATTATTTCTGTGTTTAAATCAGATATAGGTATGTTTTCTAGATTTTATAAAATGGGAAAATATTTTATTTGAAATAATTGATTCGCCTATATATTTATAATTTCTTTCAATACAATAATTTCCATCTATAAGCAACAAAGCCGTATCTATTTCCAAATTCTATCAATTTGATTGAAATTGTTTCCTTCGGAGTCACGTGAATTGAATACTACCTGCTGATCAGATTGCATAACTGATTTCATTTCGGAAATGACTAGACCAATAGACTATACCTACATAGATGGTAAATTCGATTAAATCGATAGATACAGCAGATATTTCTACTTGGCGTAAAAAGGCCTTCTAAAATGGCTAATACACTGCAAGAATCTCAGGAGAATTTTAAGGTTCAAGTTTCGATAATGTCTCTAAAGATATGTTTTCTTTAGGTCTAGTATTTTTGATTGACGAATTCTCCAATTGCATCCCGACCCCCCCTATACCAAATTATGTATATAGCGCTGTTAAGAAAAAGACTAATTCGAACCAATCGACATACTTACTCCTATACATGGAGTTGACTTAAATCTAAGAATGTTGGGTGCAACGTTGTAGGAGCAACATAACAACTTATTTTATAATTTGCGCCTACATTATTTGGAGACCGACAATTTCCCTTCCGCATATTGTTGCTAATCAATTTGCACACTTAGGCCTCCCTATATTTTTGGCCAGTTAAATTCTCGATATTTTCTACGATATATTTAACGCTTTGATATGCCAAGTTTCTTTAGAATTGTAGACTACTCATATTTCCGCCGGCGTGAAACAGCCTCTTATAATAAACCAAGAAAAACCAAAATTACAGAGATACAAAAGTGCAACGTGTTATAATAATGTCCTGCTCACAGAGTAATTAAACATAACGTCTCGACTCATATCGATGATTATGTATGCAGTTTAATATTATAATATTAGACTACCCCAAAGCTTTTGCAAAATACTATTTTAAAACTGACAGTAGTGCAGTAAAACAGTTTTAGATATATGCAGGCAATACATTAGGGGGTTTCATTTTTTAAGTTTATAGTCAATAGTTTAGTTACCAAAATGGTTTAGTAAACTTTACAGTTAACTTTACAGTTAACTTTACAGTTAACTGGGCTCATTTTTATTAGTTCGAGATAAATTGAAAGTAAACTTTGCGGTTAACTTTAATGTAAGCTTTGAAGTGTATTTATATATATTAATAAATTGAATATATAATAAACATAATATACAAAGTATTTAATAATTAAATATGCAAATAGTGAATATAGTATTAAGCAATAACTATAATATTATAATAACAAATTATATATACGTAGATATTCAATGTGTCCGTACATCTTAATATTATTTATATCATATTTTCAATTTTATTTTGTTAATTTGTGTTAAAATAGTATCTACAATTCGTTTTAAAAGCATTGTTGTATAACTATACTTAAATATATATTTATAGGTATTAGAAATTATTATTAAATCGTATATATATTCTGCTATTATATATACTTATACATTTTATTATGAAATCATTTTCGTTACTTAAAATATAAATAATAAATACTTTGTTTATTGTTATGTACAACTAGTTACAACTATATGTACAACTAATTACTAAAATACAATGGGTACATGTGCACATAGTTATTGATTAATTATCATCATATATATGTAATTTGTTTTTATGCCTATTATTAATGTTATTGGTTAAATGTGACCACGTGTATATATATATTATTAAACCATTTTCGTAACTTAAAAAATGAAACAAACTTTCAGTTAACTTGCTGCTAGTAAAGGAATTTAATATAGGATTAGATAGGACATGATTTGAATTTCTCAAGTTAA